>WMED01010052.1:0-15973 GCA_019650415.1 Pipa parva | reverse complement strand
TTTAAATGGTGGAACTTGCACTATTGGTGACTGACTAAATACTTTTTTCCCCACTGTATAGAGTTGGATAGTGCAGACTGTCATAAGCTTTTCCCCTCCTCTTTCCCTGGCTTATCTTTATGTGTTACTGAACATTTGTAAGAAAATAAAATCAATCTTTTTTTTTTTTTTTTAATTCACCAGTTTTGCTGTGGCAGATTGAAGTGGCAAATCTGGACGCAGAAGGCAGGGCACCTGTAGTCCAACTGACTACACCGCACTATGTAGTCGTATCTTTGCTATGGGAATCCTCTGTTTAGTGAATAAGGAGTAAAGAATCGGAGAGGAGCAACCCAAAGTGATGACAATTCACTTCAACTTCTCACTTTGATGATTAAGCCCCCAAATCTTTAATAAATACGTATGCTTTAAGAATTCTTGTGCTTTATTGACTAAAGGCTGAGGGGGTTATTCTCTAAAGTCCGAATTGTTGCGTAAATTCGGATTGAATTCTCCAGCTAAAGGCAGTCGCAATAGACTGCTACTGTCACAGTCACGGTCACGTCTGTATAATGAGAATATTGTCGCGACTTTACTAAGGAAGTATTGTCGCAGCTGCAACTTTGTAAAGTCGCGTCTGTGACAATTTTAATGGGAGAATTGTCGCAGTTGTGAATTTGCTATGGGAATCCGCTGTTTGAGAATTCAACAGTCGAATTCGGACTTTAGATAATAACTCCCTGAATTTACCTGTCCAATTCCCTTTGCTACAATTTACGTCACATCTCCACATCTGCGCAAATTCACTTCTACTTATTTATGAAGCTGCAGATAGATATGTCAAACAAACGGACTACTACGGATGCTGTCGCATGCATAGTGTTGTGAAGTCAGTCAAATAGAAGTAGGATGTGAAGTCCTGCAAATTAATATGAATTCCCCAACCGAAGTTCAGTGATGTCATTCTCACCATATCCCACTAACTGTATATAAGTAATTATTACATTTATTTCACCTTGACCCTAGTACAAGTTTAGTTGTATCCAAATTTAATTATAGTTGCCATTGTCACTTTTGGAGAAATAGTCACCTTACACCACACCCAAGCCCTTACATAAACCCCCCACTGCACTGCACTGCAATGGGGGTAATTCAGGAAAGAGCGAAGTTACCTTGCGATGTTTCTCATCAGTTCGCCAAGATGGGTACGCGCTCCCTGGTCTCCTGCAAATGGAGATCAGCGAACACTTTAAAGTACTTCGGCTCACCTCACGACCACTCGAGTCTCCTCGCCGAAGTACCTTTAAAGCGTTCGCTGATCTCCACTTGCAGAAGACCAGGGCACATGTACCCATCTCGCGAACTGATGAGAAGCATCGCAAGGTAATTTTGCTCTTTCCTGAATTACCACCTTGAGTATACCACTTGCTGAATACACAAAGTAACTGTGCATGCGCATGCAGAATAATGTGAACAGCACTGTAACTACACCAATTAGATGCATATTTGCCACATCGCAGAGTTTGACCAATAAGTGAACATGGGGGAATGCCAATTAAATGTAAATAAACAGTCCACTCCAATTCCTTTTGGGGCAAGAACAGCTGCACTACATTACATTTAATTGGTCTAACCCATCTAACCTAACAGTCAATCTACAGTTACATTTCATTCTCCTGCTATCAAGGATGAGGGCCATTCTTATGAAACTCTTCCACTACAGAGTCTACAATGGGACATGACAGCTGATTGGTTGGTGCATCCTAACCAATTTCATAGACTGGCATTATCAGTTTAGACACAGCATAGTTCTCTGACACAAGAAAGGGACACATTAATAGATAAATGAGAAAATAAAGTTACATTTTGCTGATACGGGCTACATAAATAAATGCTATAATAGAGTAAGTTTCAATTTAATAACAAGTTCTTTACAAGCTAAATAAGTGCGATAACAGCAAAACTTATATATGACGCTGGAGCCAAGGAATTCAATTGCAAAAAGAAGCAGTGCTTAATTGTATCACAACATGTGATACATGTTTATGTATGGTTATGATGCAATTAAACACTGCTTCTTTTTGCAACTGAATAACTTGGCTCCAGCATCATATATAAGTTTTGCTGATTACAAGACATCCTAACAGTGATGCTATATACTATTGAGCTACCTGCATGGAATAGCAGCACAGTAAAAACAACTCCATTTGATGCACATGAATGAGATAATGCAGGGGCTACTGTTTCTTTGTAAGTCCCATCCACTCTTTGAGCTACAAAGGAAATAGTAATCGTTTGTAAATGTCATTAAATCAAGCAAGGGTGAAATTTATTAAACTTGGAAAGACTGCTCTGGGTCATTCCGAGCTTACTGAGAGAAATCTCGCATTTTTTTTTTTTACGAGATTTCTTTCGAGATTTTGAGATAGAGTTTTTCGATCCCAATTTTTCTAAATTTTCGATGGAAAGGTAGCCATGCTACTAATGGAAAGTATGGCTACCTTTCCATTGAAAAAAATTCAATAAAATCGAGATTGAAAAACTCGATCTTGAAAAATCTTGTGAGAACAATGTAAGATTTCTCTCATTAAACTTAGAAAAACCCATAGCGGTCTTTCCAAGTTTAATAAATTTCGCCCTAATTAGAGTGCGAACTTGCAAAGGAATTCCCTAGATGGGATAATCATTAAGAAGAGCTCTGCATAGATAAGTATCACAAGATTGACTGTCTTCAATCTGCTTGAAGACGTTGTGTCCCCAATGACAATGAAATACAGTAATTTGCAGTAATGCACTGGAGTCTCATGACCTGTTACATTTCAAAGTCAGACCATTAAGTTGCATATATGGAACCAGGCATCAGTAGGGGCAATAAGCTACCATGTGCTTGAACTTGTACCACTATGAAAAAGCAAAGTGTCAGGAAGAAACAAGCTTGCCTATAGGTATTAAGTTAATAAAGGAATGGTTCATATTTAATAGCAGTTATAATATGAAAGAAAGATAAATGAATCGTCATTTGTTTGGTGTTGTGCAAAGTACCTACAAATAAATTGGAAATTACCTTTAAAAAGTAAGTATAGTGATGCAGATTTTCAGTAGACAACACAATCCCAAGAGATGGGAAGAATCCCTTGTTACTTGAGGCTCAGAAAAACAGTTTATTATGTAACTCTCCACAATTAAGCATAGTTCATTAGTGCTAACAAATGAGGGGATTGCTCCCAGACAAAACGTACCAAACCATAACATCCCCATTTCACTGGTACCATTGTTGAAGAAGTTTACAAAGCTTTTAAGGGAAAGCATCTTCCAGGGAATTCTGGAGAGTTTAATAAGGTAAGTCCATGCTAGTGCAGGATAAAGTAATCCTAGTTAGGGTAATGTGAGAAAGTCTAAGTGATGAAGGAATCTCACTCAATTCACTATAATCCTTAAAACATAAAACTCATACAGTCTCATGAAGACTGTACTTGCGCAGGCCAATGCTAAAGGGATTTATAAGGTTATACCAGGAAAGGCAAGAAAGCTAAGCTAGTGAAATCATTCGCTTCTACAAATAAGCAGGAGACTTTAGCTGTGCCCTTCCCCCTCAATATAATATTTTAAATGCCTTGTATTTGACCCAGAGAATGCATTCCTTCCTATTCTTTCTCTCTTACTGCCTTAGCATTATGATATCATTCTCCCATTCCTCATACTTCTAATAGAAAGCCCTACTCAATCAGTTTCTCTTCTGATAAAGATGATACATTACACAGTCTTATGAGGAGGGGTCAGTGGATGTAATTAAACATTATTTGTCAATTTAATAACAGATAATATTCTTTATATGTTCTGGGGGGGAGTATCAAATGCATGTCATTTTCCCCTGAGTATCCCTATGTTCACATCTGATTTATAGTTTTTTTTATACTTTACAGCAGTGATGCCCAACCTTTTTTGGCCTGGGGGCCATATAATATTGCAACACGCGTGACACGAGCCACTTCAAAGTCGCGACTTTTAAAATCACAACTGCAACAAATTTTAAAGTAACAGCTGCGACAATTTTGCATAATAAAGTCGCTATTGCAACATTATTCTCATTATAAAGATGTGACTGTGACAGTAACAGTCTATTGCGACTATCATTCGCTGGAGAATTCACCCTTATACGCAACATTTCGGATTTCAGAATTTGGGCCATGTGCTGGATAGCACCGTGTTGCGGCCCGGATATGGCCCAGGTTGGGCATCACTGCTTTACAGTATCTCTCTAACTGAATAACTGATCAGAAACTGCTGAGTTACCTCCTTATTTTCACAATACTCACAGCTTACAAGAGACCAAGTACAGAACAATGAAAGAGACTATCTGTGAAATTTACTAAACTCAAAGAGGTCGATTTCAACCTTTTTGAGTTTATTCCTTGTAAATATCTCTGTTCAATCAGTAAATATTCGATCGATTTTTACTGATTGAAAGGTTTCGATCGGATTTTTCAATGGAAATGTAACCATACTTTATATTAGTACTTTGTCTACTTTTCCATCGAAAAATCCAATTGAAACGTTTCAATCAGTAAAAATCGATCGATATTTAACAGCCTAACAGCGATATTTACAGGGAAAAGCAACCTTTTTGAATTTAGTAAATTTAGCCCAATATATGACATTAACAGATATAAAAGGTACTTGATGACTAACTAAATAAAGATCTATAAAAGTCCATTTTTAGTATAATAATAATAATAATTTGCTAAAACCCCTGATGTTTTTGAGGCCATAAAACAAGTTTAGCAACTGTGTTGTTAAATTTCTGATACGTTACATATCTGATAAAAAGACCATTCTACTCTCACATCATGAACCTGGAGTGCAGTGAGATAACAGAAGAGTTCCTAATGTAATTTCATTCATTTTTCTCACACAGACAGGCATATTAACATGCAAACGTAAACTGATTTTAAATCACACATTGGGGATTCTTGTCATAGTAAATGTTGTTTTGAATACAAATGGTCTTTTTAACTATGTTTTGCACAGTTACCAATTCATCAAAGCAGCTGTTTCTGTCCGTTAATAGTCTGATTAATAGGATACAGCCATTTGGAACAAGACCACTAGTCATTTGTTACTCTTTCATTTCCAAACAATGCTTAAATCTTCCTATGAAGTTTGCTATAAAAAGACAATTTTTTATGAACAGCCAGCATGATTTATTCTCTAGTTTTAAAGACAGATGGTTTGAATTTTTTTTAAAGTTATCATCCTATTATTCTTATGCAGATACTGACATATTATTGACAATATATGTGGGGAAGATTTTTCATATCCTTGTTTAGCCCCCCAAAATATTCGTTGATTTTACAGATATGCCTTTACTCCAAGATTTGTTTTGTGGTAGAATGAGTGTCTACAGAAAATTTTCCAGAGGGGGGTTAAGGTGCTGTGAAATATAGTCCAGTATAGGCTGGTCACACAGAAATGAACCCTGTTCTACAGTAAAATGAAGACTGATTTTATTGTCACAAAAAAACAAAGTATAGTATATATATTATATATAAAACCAGTCTGGAGTACAGCACAGCACTCTGAGAACAGTTAACTATTTAGTTTGGTCCCTTAAAGCATGGTGCTTGCAGTCAAATCACAGGTAGAATATATCATCTTTATTCAGATGACACAATAGGCACTAGCATAACTACACCCACCTGGGCACCTGTGCAGCACTTGCTCTGGGACCCCTCCCCAAGACCCCTTTGCTGTTGAACCTTCACCGAAAAACTGACAAAGCAGTCTTGTCAGAGTGTCTAGGCTTTCTGAGGGTTTGCCCTTGTTCTAGGTACAACTGAACTCAGGCCTCAGTGATGGAGAGAAAGAATGTTAGCCAACAATGTATTCTGTATCAAAAAACATTCAAACCAGTGTCGGATTGAGTTTCCAGGGCTCACCGGGAGGCCCTGGCCGCTTCATGTAATGGATGATGTCAGGCCATATCAGGCTGGCTAGTCCAACCCTGATAACAACTCAGTAAACTATACTTTCTCTGCCAGACAGACAAAATACCAGAAGGGGCCAGAGTCTGGCCAACCAGCTTTTTGAGAAATAAAAAAAAAGGTAGAGATATTTTAAAGCAATCAGTCTTTTACCCCAGCCTTGGCTGTCAATGTACAAGTGATGTAAACAACTAGCAATAAAACGCAGGATGCTACTGATAACATAAATCTATTTGAAAAATATACTTATTTGCACTATAAATGATTGCTATAACAGGTAGAAAATGCTGATGTTTTGAGTTGTTTGAACTAAAATAGATGTAGGTTACATTCACAACTTTAGATTTGAAATAAGATTATATTCTCGATTTATGCATTTTGTTTGCATACCTGGCACATGAAGCTGAAAATGTGTTAAGGGCCAAAATTAGGAAAGTATAGGACAAGTGTCCCCAGCCAGAATATATTCCAATTTAACTCCTTCTCTACCAGTGTATGGCTAATAATCCCTCATCTGTGTTTGATGTTTGAAAAACCCATTAAAAATAATGCGGCCGGTGAGGACTTACTCATCATGAATTTGAAGAGAAGAAGCAATTCAAAATAAAATGAATGCTATATCAACCACTATGTGCACAAGCCTTTACACTAGTATAACTTGGCCACATAGAAAATTAAGTACCTAGAGCAGGGTTTCAAGTGGCAGGGCTTAGGGTGGCAGTTCACTAAGTCTGGAGATAGTGGTACCTCTGGAATGAGAAGCACTCAGGCTGGTTTCGTCTGCAAAGGACTATTTACAAGAAGTGGGATTCCTGTGCACAACCAGACAGTGGTGAGAGCTGCTCCTAGCCCTTGGCTGTTAACAGATAGGTAACTATGCACAAGATAAACTATATTCTATGAAATGCAACTTCAGTTATTAAGTTTACAAGTGTGTGTTCCTGTTAGATGTGCTGTGAATAAACTGAACCTGTATGATGACAAACCTCTGGCACTCATCATTTATTTAAGGGTACAGGCATTATTCTTAATGTAAGTTGAGCCTATCCTGTGAGTGAATTAGGTAAGCTGTGGTAAAGCCATCCCAGGTGTGGATGTAAGTGCAAAATAGCATTATATGTGTATTTAACTTTTGCAGTTAGTATGTGGAGTTCCATGTGTTCCACTATGAAATTTATGTCACATCTAAACTGCTCCCCAAAAATGCAGGCACCAGCAGTTTCTTAATTCTATGTTTTATGTCCCCAATACGTCCCTGCTGGAAATTGTGAAGTGGTAGAAAGGGTAGAAAGCCACTGGAAAATGACTCATTTTATTTTATTGATCTTAATGGCTGTGACTGCAGTAGTCACAGCCATTTGAAGCACAATGCTAAGCTGGGTAAGGCCCAAAAGGAAACCTTAAAACCTTATCTAGCTGTAAACGTTTGCTTTCGAATAGTAATCTCGCCAAACAGCATTTAATTCTTTTTAACACACATTTTAACACAAAACTAGAAAATTGATTATCAAGCCTTACAAGCAAATGGTTTACTCAGTAGCTCGGGTGCATCAGGAAGTAGATTGGAAATACAGATTCACTCATGCTTTAAATAGATCTGCCTGTGTTTCTATTTGGGTATCCAGAAAAATCAAGAAGAGGTTACAGGATGCTAGTTCTAGAGCAGATCTCTAGGTCTGCCATATCTGTCATTTATTGTTTTCCAACTACAGAAAAAAATAGTTAGTTTATTTTGTAGCACATAACTGATTTCTATACTTGAATTGCAGTTCCTCTCTGTGCCTCATGCCCCAGACATGTAGGGGGTTATTCACTAAAGTCCGAATTGTTGCATATAGATGTGAATTCGCCAGCTGAAGACAGTCACAATAGACTTCTACTGTCACAGTTGCGTTTTTATAAAAATATTGTCGCAGTCACAAATTTACTATGTAAAATTGTCACAGCCGCAACTTTAAAAAATGTCACGGCGGTGACTTTACAATGATGAAATTGTCGCGGTTGCGGATTTGCTATGGGAATCTGCTGGTTGAGAATTCGACAGTCTAATTCTCAAAATAGGGAGTAACCCCCATAATTGTGAGTAGGTCCCTACTGTACATGCTATACTTCTTTTTTTGCAGATAATATTCTTGTATTCTTTAGTACAAATGCCCCGTGACCATATGAGGCCGCTGTATATTCTGGAATCATGTTTCTAAGTCTAGGGCTACACTGGAAATATTGCAGCTAAGCTATTCAAATCAGTTTCATTATTGCGGATGGGGAAAAAGTAAATTACCTGTTTTTTTCTACTATATAAGAAAATGAAAAGCTATTTTTGCAAGGTGTGTGGTCCTAGCCTTCATGTGGCTGTGAATGGTTAAAACTGCTAAATATATTGTTTATTCATGTTAATTTGTTTACACTAAGAATAGCTTACAAACATTATTCTATTAATAAACAACCAAGCCAGTTAGGCTCTATCAATCTCTAGAGGTGACCCTTATGTCCATTCTCTGGCCCAAAGATTTCTGGGCATCCACTTGAGTGATGGAGGGAGAGATAAACAGAGTTTCTTTGTATTTTTTTTCTTCGAAATAATTAGATTATGGTTTTTGCCTGTCAATCGCATGATTATTGGCCCTTTCTCTCAAGATCACAGCTGTGCCTTTTAACCCATAACAATCAGGAGCCACATTAGAAACAGCCTTTTTGGCATGTGACATGACTGCTGTTGCATTTGTCTGTCTATCAATCATGGAAACCCTGTTAGGCAAGTCGTTGATTCTGCCTGACGCAGGTCTAATATCTGATTACTGTCTTGTACTGATTGCTATTCTGCACTCCTGCCAAATATATTAGCGCTTTATATCTTTAAGATCATAAGAATAATTATACATAGATGCAAACGTTTCTACATATTTCATTCGGAACAAAACAACAATAATTCGAAACTACAGAGCACAGTGAATTTCTGTATCAAAGTAAAAATAACACAGGCTTTGCCTGGACTTCTTTTATTTAGGTTTATAAATGACTGTATTGGTTTGAAGCTTTTAATTTGCTTACACCAGTAGTGTAGCCTGCAATGCATACATCATCAGATCAATGTAAATCAGTTTATTTGAGACTAGTTCAATTTTAAAAGAATTCCATTAACTAGCAATAAAAGACTCACTCTAAAATGATTACTATTGAGTTCTTAGTGGGCAGAAAAGCAGCAACTTTGGCTTTGTAATGATCTGAACTAGAGATCTGTGGATTTGTTTAGAAGTGAATGAAAGCTGGAAATGAAAGGCATGTTCTTACCTTTTTCTTTTGAGAAGAAACATTTTCCTTTGACTTCTCAAGGTCAATACAGATTATCAAACGAACTCAGATCAACTTGCTGTATGCCATTATTAAAAATGTGCATAATTTAACTGCATCTTTTTATCTTCCTTTTAGCCTGTGTCATTAACAGAATTGCAAACAGTCAAGTGAATCGATAACATAAACACTATATTCCTATTACAAATGGCTAGTATAAGCAAACAATGCAAATTGTGCCTGCTTTTAAAAGATACTAGGTATGAATACAGCTGAATGAGAGTGTACATGGGCAGCAAACATATCGGGGTTGTATATCTAATAGAGCTCCAGTGTGCCAAAAGATATTATCTTCCACCAGAAATTTACCATAAATCACTTATGCACAATCCCTTATGCAGAAATTGGGGGTACAATAGATATGGTCGAGAGCCTTCGGTGTTTTATAAAGTGGATCCGACTCAAAGTTTGCACCAGGATCCATGGGTCTCCAGCAACAACGCAACTAGTATTGACAAATTGTCATTGCATGACTGCTGCCACCTAGAGGGATCTATTGACTGTTAAGAGGATATTTATAAAGGGTTTTGTTGGTTTTTATAGGACACATGTAAAAAAATTCAACAAAATATGGCAATCAACATAGTAAAAAAAAAGCAATATTTTTCCAGTGTTGTGTTCAGAAAACCTTTTCGATTTTTATAAATTCCCCCTTAGTGTACAGCTCCACCAGGATTTTTGTCACAGTTTTATACCATGCAATTAAAGTGTAATAAAATGTATGTTCATTGAACTAATTCAAAGCCAAACTCATTCTTCACACTTAATTGGTCACTTTTAGGGGAATTCATCAATGGGACAAACTTTATAGAGGTCTAGTAATCCATAGCAACCAATAGGAAGTTGGATTTTTAAATTCTAGTACCCAGATATCAGAGAAAACTAACATCTGATTGGTTGCTATTGGATGCCAGACATCAGAAAAGATTGCCCTTGTTGATGAATTCCCCTATATGTGTTTTATTTGTAACATTGAAGTATGACATTTTTTTGCCCTGATAACATGCTTCAGTCACTCTTTCCAGCCTTTGATATACCTGAGAGATCCAAAATTCACAGTTGACCCTGCAGAAAATATGTGAAAGCGCAAACAACAGGGAAGCAAAAACTCCCCTAATGTAATCCAATAAAAACAATAATATTACACTCCACAGGTGTGTTGAATAAATGACAGGTGTAAAAAGATGCAATATAGAGCAACTCCCCAATGCCAAAAAAGTAGAAACAAGTATGGAAAATTAGAAGGGAAATGCCAAAAAACAACATCTAGTGCTTCACACACCCCTTTGTGCTTGCAATTGCCAACAGTTAGTGGTTAAATCGCAGACGAATGTATATAGTTGTAGTTCAAACCACTCTTAAACAAAACAACTTATATAAATAGATTATGGAAAGGCGTTATAATCATGACTCAAAGCACTCCTCCTTTCATGGGCTCAGAAAGGAAAGACCACATAGTACAATATGTTTTAATCATAAATATCAATACACAATAAATAGTACTCACAAACGTCCTCTTAAAAAGCATGCAGATTAAGGGGGGAATTCACCATTCAGCGAAGTGAGCTCTGAATCCTTTGGCTCACTTTGCAAATGGTATGATGCGCTCGCTGATGCCCTGCACGCAGATATCAGCGAGCGCTCTAAAGGGATTCCCGTCTCGGTGAGACCAAAAGAGTTGCCTCGCCGAGACTGGAATCCATTTAAAGCACTCGCTGATGTCCTCGTGCAGGACATCAGCGAGCGCATCATTCCATTTGCGAAGTGAGCCGAAGGATTCAGAGCTCACTTCGCTGAATGGTGAATTCCCCTAAAAGTCTTAGACACTGGCTTCTACAGAGTATGTGTGAAAACTAGTGTATGCCTCATTGATATTCACAGTTTAAAGTGGACCTGTTAGGTCCACTTAACAGACTTTTTTTTATGAAGCAGGGAATTGTCTTAGCTGAGTGCTAAAAGCATTTAGCTAAGACTGCAGTAAAAGAAGCAAACTACCTGCTTCTTTTCTGCTCTGATGATCAACATAAATCAAAAGTCAGGTTGGGTGGAGCTAAATGATGACTGACATAGTTCCTCCAATCAGACCCTTGCTAGATCGTGATTTAAGGGATCTGATTGGAGGAACTTTAATGTCAGTCATCCTTTTAGCCATGCCCAACTCGACTTTTGATTCAAGTCGGGCATTGAAGCAGAAAAAAAAGCAGGGAGTTTGCTTCTTTTACTGCAGTCTTAGTTGAATGCTTTTAGCATTCAACTAAGACAACTCTCTTCTTCCTAAAACAAAAGTCTGTTAAGTGGACCTGACAGGTCCACTTTAATGTACCATGTGACATTGCCTAACCCAGTGTTTCTCAAACTGTGGGGTGCATAGGTAGTGCAGGTGGGGTGCCAGCTGTCTGTGCTATAGCACTGAGCTGAGCGCTATAGCGATTCCTCACCCAGCACTGATAACTGCTGGTGCTGTGAGATACCATCCACCAGCAGTTCTATAAGATAGCACTACAGCCCAATTGCTCTGATTTGCTGCTTCATATAACAGTTTAGGCTGGCAGACACTATATTTTCAGACCAGCGGTCTTTCCGACTTTACAGAGCGAAATCTCATTTTGTTTTCACGAGATTTTATTAGAGATTTTGAGATCGAGTTTTTGAATTTTTTTCCATGTAAAGGTAGCCATGCTTTTCATAAGTAACATGGCTATTGGCTACTTTTCCATGGAAAATATAGAAAATTCGGGATCATGAAACTTGATCTCATTATCTCCAATGAAATGTCGCGAGAATAAAATGAGATTTTGCTTGGTAAAGTTGGAAAGACCCAGAGCAGTCTTTCCGACTTTAATAAATTTCACCCATAAATATATTAGAGTATAATGACAGGTTAAAACATATTGCCTTCCTTCTTATCAAATCACCATTAAAATAAATAAGTATGTATAGAGCCAGCTCCATAGGGAATGATGAGTTTACGCCAGCCTTAGGGTGGAGAATTCTTTTCGGTGATAAAATTGTTTATGAACTGTTTAGTAAATAGGTGAGAACAGCAATACTGTTAAATACAGACTGTTTCTCCTGACAATAACATATTGCAGAATTCTCTGTTATTCTTATACAACATATCTAGATTTCCAGTTTATTTGCTTCAACTTTTAAACAATATATTTTTTTCTTTTATTAATTTTTTTCTAGGTCCCCAGAATGCTGCATGTCTTTTAGTTTAAAGCAGATCCAATGTGATTAAAACATACATAAGATATAAAATATATATATATATATATATATATATATATATATATATATATATATATATATATATATATATATATATATATATATACACACACACAGTACATTGTTTCATACACAGAAAATATGCCATTCTGAATACAAAAACGCGTCTCAAAAATGAATGGCAGATAATGAGGTTTTTGAAATATCATGCTAATAAAAAAACAACTTGTTTATTTACCTTTAATTGAAACTAATTTACTTTTAATGTAAGCTATTATTTACTTTATTGCTTCCAGGAAAAGAATGTATTTTCTTCTAGATGGTTTCTTCCTGATCCATTTCTGTGTAATCTCTGAACCCTCCTGCAGGAGGAAATGTGTCTGATAGGAAATCAGTAATGAAATTCATTGTGTCCTGGAGGTGGCAGTGTGGGAAACTGGATTGCATAAATCACAGTCCCTATAAAAGTGTCTAGTAGATAACCAACTAAGTGTAAAAACAACATAATGATTCATAGAGAAATCTTTGAGACATCCTCCATTTAACTAACAATCAGATATATAAACAGTAGAATCTATGGGAGAATGTACTCAAGTGGCATTATCTTAATGGTCAAAAACTCTGCTAAAAAAGCAATGCATCATTAAAAGTATGTCTTATGATAACTTAGAGGTTATTTTTATGGGATTTGCTAACATTTTTACACAAATACATAACTGCCTCTCTAATGCCCAAGTTAGGCAGATGTTACTTTTACTTTTCAGGAAAAGTTTTTAAAGTATTTGTTTCATGCATTAGTTACATTAGTCTCTCTCTGTTCCCTGGCTCCCAATAAGCAAACTAATCATTTACATTGTTCTCCTTTTGACATTTAAGGCACTTCACTCTGTTGCCCCTCCCTACATTTCCTCACTCTTTATGCCCGTACATTCCTCTACGTCAACTGCGCTCCTCCCAAAGCAACAAGCTTTGCGTGCCACATACTAATAATGCCCTTTCTCATCTTAAATCCTTTTCTCTCTCTGCCCCCCTATAGAATTCTATACCCCTTTATCTTTGCCAGGAACATTCCCACTGCACTTTTAAAACCAAACTAAAGAACTACCTTTTTGAGCACTAGCAATGATTTTTACTTTTAATCATTATGTATATATATATACTGTATATATATATATATCTTTAGCTAGTTATTCATGCTGTAGGGATTCACTCACTTGCTGCTGTAATTCTTTCCCAATAAACGGGTATCCAGTCGATTTCTTTTCTTAAAAATGCATTTATTTACAAAATGAATCCAACAGAAGGGAAAGAAAAATCAAGAAAACATAACTCCAGCCTGGCTTGACACAATAATGACATCCAATGAACAGCAGGGATATACCTAGTTTCCTTTCTAGGCGTATCTTTCTCTCACAACACGAACCTTTTAGTCTGTAACTCACAATTCACAGAGTCCCAGTAGTCTGCAAGCTAAACACACTTTAGTACTGCTTCTCCCACACACAGAGAGACTTTCTCTGTCTTACTCTCTCTCACACTGAGAGAGACTCAGGGCCCCTTTCCTAGCTAATTTGTGCTTCTTTTTAACTAGTTTCTAACACCCAGGTGCTCTAAATTAGGGAAACCCCGAGATGGAGTATAGGAGTGACTTTCCCACCCAATCTCTACAGCCACTCCTAAACCCTGGGCCCAAACTCCAGTTTTAAACAACCTCTGACAGTTTAACCCTGTCAGTTTTCTTATTCCAAGGGTTTTCATGCCAGAGTTACCGGCACGTACACTCCATCTGTAATTATTCCATAGACCTGCCTACAATGCTTAATATCTGTATTTATTGCCCTATGTTTCAGTACATTGCTACAGGTCTCATTACCCTTCTCTCTGTGTATGTAAGTCTTCCTCCCATTTAGATTGTAAGCTCTATGGGACAGGGACTTCCAACCTCTTGTGTCAACTGCAACCTAGCACTTAAAGTGAAGTGTCCTTGTGATATTAGACTTGTATTGTTTAATGCACTTTTCCATGTCTGTATTACACTTGTATTGCTGAACTGTAAAGCGCTGTGTAAATTTGTGGCGCTTTATAAATAAAATTATACTTACATACAATTAGCATTTTTGTAAATAACAAATAAAAAGTACCTTTTCTAAAGGAAGTAGCTAGTCACCTAGTGCGCTCCCTCCTTAGCTGCTTCTCTGGTCTTTTTTTACTCTTACTGTATGTGTGTTTGTATTTGGTGGTCCCCCATGTACCACTGCAGAAACCAATGGAAAGTGCAACTCTTTACCTTTTTTTTTTTTTTTTTAATATATAAATAATGTTCATTTACCTTTCCATTTCCCGATCTTGAATTACACACAGTATGTGCCATGCTTTGTTTGTGGTATTGTGTTGCATGTGAAATCCCTTAATTTTAATTTTCTTTTTGCATTTTCAACTATTTTATATTTTTGAAAATGTCTGAATGTTGGGAATTTAAAAAAAAAACCATCAGTAAAGGACTTTTTCATGGGTTGCCGACTCTGCCTGTTTAGGCAAAAATAAATTTTAATAGCACAGAGCCTGTACCATAGATTTATCATAATTTAAACTGAAAAAAATGAGCTAGAATCCAGTCAATTGGTCCAGTATGTCAAAAAGGTCCTTTCCTTGCAGCATCTCTGAGTGACAGATGCTTCATGCTGCTGCTTATGACTAAAAAACCACTACATTGGAGACAATTTTGTAGATTTTTTTTCATTTATTTTGCCATATTAAAAAATATTATTATCTATTATTTATAAAGATGTTCTGATTTTAATCATTACAGGCTGTTTATTAAAAAGCTAAGATTTTGAAAATTCAGGGATAAAGTCTTTAGGGCGAAATTTATTAAAGGCGAATTTCAAAATTTTTAAATTTTTCAAAATTTGTAATGTTGAAATGCCAATCGATTTTACATATTTCGAAAAATTTTGAAAAATTTTGAAATTTGATCGATCGAAAATTTACGACTTTAACAAATTTCACCCTTTCAATTAACAAAAACATTCCACAGAATTCTGCATTCTCTGGTGGTAAAATGGGAACATAATATTTGCCCTCCATAATAAGAGAGGGTTGACCTCATTTACAGGTATGCACTGTTAATTATTGTTAGCATCTATTAATAATTTATTGTATTTGTTTAGGTAATTTTTAATGTTATTGCTGCAAGAGTTTTGACCGCAGTTATATAAGTGTGTACAATATTTTGACATTTTGGAAAGTAAAACAAATATTAATAAACACCTAAATAAACAATTGTCTCTTTCTCCATGCTACATGGCTTAGAGATACTTAGTGAAATATTTTCCCTAAAAGGATTCTTAAATGAGCATCTTTACAGAAGATTGCAGACCAATTGTTTGGAAAGCAGCACACCTTTAAATAAATAATTTAAACAATAATAT
>WMED01010051.1:0-15974 GCA_019650415.1 Pipa parva | reverse complement strand
ACAAGTAGAGTGTAGCACCGTGTTAGCCATAGATATAAGCAGAGACAAGTAAAGTGTAGCGTTGCGTTAGCCATAGATATAAGCAGAGACAAATAGTTAGGTAGACTTAGGTCTCATGTTATGCCTGATGAAGAGACCTAAGTAGTGTGGAAAGTTTGCATTTACCATCTATTCTGTTATCCAATAAAAGATATCACCTATAATTTACTTGTCTCTACAAATGGATGAGGTACATTATATGACCACAAGATTATATTTTGAAATAAATACACAATTAAAGAAAAGTAAAAAGATATATTGATATTAATATTTATCTGAAAGCATTCTCAGCAGCATAACAAAATAAATGAATACAACTGACACGGAAATACATAGAGGACAGGATGGTATTATCTGCAAGAGATGCAGTACAAGTGAAAGCTGAAATGATCTAATAATTTAAATTAAAACTAGAACAAATGCCTAAAAAAATTATTTGAGCTAAAAGGTTGCTGAACATGTCAAAGTGTACAGCAGCCCTATGAGACTATTAGTGATCCATGTCAGTACATGACTACATATTTTTCTGTACTAAAGGCACTGTACATGCTCTTAACCATATCATTCCTTTAAGTAGGTGGATCTGATTATTGTAACCCTAACCCTAACGCTATGTATTTTCTTTAGAAAAGGAATGATGTGGTCTCTGTATTTAGGGCGAAATTTATTAATCTTGAAAAGACTGATTTTGGCTTGTTTTTGAGTTTATCCCCTGTAGATCTCAGCTATTTGATTGGTAAAAATTAATCGACCATTTTTGATCGGATTTTCAATGGCAATGTAGCCAAACTAAAAGTGAAAAGTATGGCTACGTTTCCATCAAAAAATACAATAGAAAAACTCTATTGAAAAGTTTTGATCTGTAATATTCAAATGAAAAACATTGATTGATTTTTTACCGATCAAGCAGCTTAGATCTACAGAGGATAAACTTGAAAATAAATTATGCCCTTAGTGTGGTGTGTCAAATCATTTGAGAAAGGGCCCATTTGGCCCAAAACATGTTATGATAAGGTTGAATTAAACGTGGGGGGTTATTCACTAAAGTCTTAACTTTAAAAAATTGTCGCGACTTTACAATGGGGAAATTGTAGCGGATTTACTATGGGAATCTGCTGTTTGCGAATTTGACAGTCAAATTCGCACCTTAGTGAATAACCCCCTTCATGTAGTTATACTACCTTTACTTCATACATGCTGTTCCCTGAGTTTTTCTTTTGGATTTTGAATTGTGTATTGGTGGACACACTTGGAACAATTTGTTTGCAATTGGACATACAGCCAGGACATCTCTTTTCATTTAAAAAATTTAAATCTTATTGCTGTCACTTTTTTTTAGCTATTTCATTTTGGATCACATACATATATGTCTCATTTCATGGATGACATAACTACTCCATATACTATAATCATCGTCATTATAGTCAATAATCAAAGCCTATAAACATAGAAACAGATAATACCAAAAGTTATGTTTGTGGTGGTCCAACAATAGGAATTATTATACAAAAAATCCAAGACAAAAATTTTAGGTTAGGTAGGGTTTCATAAGAACATCTAGCAGAATTACAGCATTTGAAATAAATTGTCTAGTTGTAAACAGATCACTAATCTATTGAACAATTTGAACATCATTAACAGGGTCACTTGCTTTAACAACATCTGCATCTTTCCAGACTACAAAGCAAACATTTATGAGATAAAGACATAATTCAGTTGTGTTTGTCTGAAGGAAAACTGACATAAAGACTAACAGATTTTGGTCTCCAAAGACCATAGATGGATGTCTGATTTAATCGCTTGTTTTGTAGTATTATGGCCGATAAAACATGCAATCAATTCTATTATAAATGTTATGATTTCGGGAATAGTGGGTGATGTCTTTTCTAGTGAAATGAAAAGTATCCTAGACATCTGTCAATTAAAATTCATGATGTTATTGTCTAATAGTTTTAATATTTTACTATTTAAGGTATTATTGCCCAGAAAGGTATTCAGTTCATTCATTAAATGTTAGCACTGGATCCTTCTTTCTTCAATGAAGGATAGTTCACATGACATTAAAGAAATTTTTTTTTTCTATTCCAATTTTTTAAGACTAGTTTTAAAAATCTCTTCTGTATGTTCCCTCTGTCTTAGGAAGAGAAGTAAAGTTGAAGTGTGAAAAAAATGGAAAAGTCAGTAATAAAACTAAGTGGAATTGGAAATAATATTTGCAATCTGATGTACAGTAGATCTTTCATAGTAAAAATATCATGAATTGGCCTTTGTTAAATATAAGAAGTTATAGGACCAGTAAACAAAAAATTATATTGTCTTTTTTATTTCTTTTGAATGCAGCCAAAGTGAATTGGCTCATTTAATTTAATTTCAATAGGAAACACTGGAGCATGTGGATGTTTGTTCATCTAATATAAAAAAAATGGATGCAACAACAAAGAAAAAACTGCCATGCTACACTATTTAGGTTTTTTATTTATTTATTTTTGTATTACTGGTTCTTTAAGTGAAAATCTGCACCAAAAAATTTAACCTGATCAACATGAAAAAACATATTGGTTGGACAGGGGGAAAGGAAAATACAAACTGAATAATTTTCTGAAGAGTATTTCAACCAGTGGGTTCTGATTCTGGGTAACCTAAACTTTTGTATGTTGATCTGTATAACCTTATGGCTTCTTGGTTCAAAAACCTTAGCCTTCCCAATTAACGAATATTTCTTGAATTCATCATCCACAAATAACTGACAAATAAAATGATTTTAAATGTTTTTGATTTTGTCGAATTTATAAAATTAAGTCACTTATACCATACAACATCTAATATGACGTTCATAATTGCTTGAGCAGTGACATAAAAATATATAAATACAGAGAAATGTTATATTTTCTATGCATGCCTAGATCACTTTTTTAAAATTCTTTAAAACAATTTTAGGTTTTAACCAGAGATGCAGCAATTAAAGGAGAACTAAAGCAAAAAATTAAAAAAGACAGTTAAAATACTTACCTTATATTGATCCGATTGATTACAGTCACAGCATGAGCTGTGTTGTAATTAGCCGGCCCCTGATGCTTCTTCACAGCGCTGGCTCACTGAGAAGCCAGCGTGAAGCTCCTCCTACCATGTTTCACCTTGGGTGACAAATGGGTTAAACATCATCATGTTCATTGCGGGGGCCAATGAGAATGCTCCCCGCAATGAGCATGATGATGTTTGAAACTGGTGAAACAACTGGCAGGAGCTGCACGCTGGCTTCTCAGTCAGCCAGCGCTGTGAAGAAGCATCGAGAGCCGGCTAATTACAGCACAGCTCATGCTGTGACTGTAATCAATCAGCTCAGTATATGGTAAGTATTTTAACAGTTTTCTTGCTTTAGTTCTCCTTTAACTAGTGAAGAGACCCCCAAATCTATATTTAGGAATGTTAGGCCTCACTCTAAAACAATCAAGTTTACTCAGCCATGAAGTTCTCTGGAAAATATCTATGTCTATGGTGATCAATAATTGTGTAAACCTGTTGAGGTTTGAAGCACAGACAATTTCATTTCTTTAAAACTTTTGGAAGAATCATTTTCTGTTGTTGTAAAATATGGCAATATATCTTTTCATTTCTTAGTTCATGGATGGGCAATCATCCATCCAACTTATTTCGAAGTAAAACCTCTAGCATTCACCAGAATCTGAAAGACTGTCCAAAAATTCATAAAAAAAAAAAATAAGTAAAGACTTTCTTAAAACAGAACATTTTCACATTGTTCGTGTTATATAGATATCATAACCATTCAAAACTAGTAATAAAGTAAATAGCCTTTTGCTTCTAAGGCTGTAGATAGAGACACGTAGGTTTCTATAATAACTGGGTTTGGAAGAAGAGAAAATAGAGGCAGGAAGTGGATGGAATTCAGAGCAGGAAAGCAATCGTGAACTCAGCCATTGAATAAGTCAAACAATTCTGTGAGTAGTGTGGTTAGATATTTAAGCAGGGGCTTCTAATTACTATGATATTCAATCCTGCAGATAATTTCAGAAGCTGTATTGTAAAAGCAGTATTAGTATTTGTAGATAAAGAAAGTTAACAAAAGAAAAAAAATGAATATTTAATAACTGCATGAGAGATGTGGATAAAATAGAGAAGAGCTGAATGCTTCACGTGCAGTCCATTCATTCTTGGTCATTTCTACAGTAATTGTGTTTTGCCTTGAATGCAGTCATGGGAATTGATTGTCATTTACCAGACAGATCCACAAGAGATACTATTATGGCATAGTGCAAAATATCCAAAAGGTCAAAGGGGAATTTCAGTGACATGGCAGGATTCAAGCTTTTAGAGTATCTTTATCAGATACCAAAATGTCATACTGCTTTTACATATTATTAATGAGGTGGGAGCACAGGATTTAAACTGTGTAGCATAGAGGCTACAAAGAAACCCATTTAGGCAAAACCTGAATTGATCCACTTTCTAGGCAGGATCTCGGTATATCTGTTGCATGTTATTAACATCTAGGCATATTTATACAACTATTCTCCAAATGCTCAGCAGAGACCCCTACAACCATATCCCATATTATTTTCAGTGCCCCTTAATACACTGTAGCTTCTGCTTTGATACCCAAATGCCCCAATCCTAAAGGTCCTTCCCCTTTACACTCTGAAACTTCCTCTTGCAGGTGATATCTCATCAAATCTTGGTCCATACTACATACCCATTGGAATTTACCCTTACCTGTCTTCTTCTTTGATCCTTCCTATTTGTTGGTCACCCATTCCAATCATATTCCATTTTCCAGTCCCCCACTTCCTCCCTCCCATTCTCCTGTTCTCTTCCTAATGTCCCAGCTCTGACAAACAAATCAATTCATGATCTCCACTGGTTCCCTTTAACATTTTTTTTGGTTGAACAGGATTCTGGCTCTCTTCACATAATAATACAAGTCCAAGCTATTAATATAGACTTGCTGTAAATTTCAAGACAGAGCATTAACTATATAGTTAGCAGCTGTAATGATGTTTACTCACAATTATGCATGTAAACATCTGTCATTAATATTTAAAAGCAGGCACCTGGAGCAATGGATGAGCTAAATGATTTCTCAGGAAGTCTTTGAAAATATTCACTGTAAATATTTGAAAGCAGATTCAAGATACATTGTTCTATTTTGGGATAGTTATCATAATCAAACCAACACCTGAGAATACAGCTTTTAAAAATAAAAGTTTACAATAGTAACTACTTTGAATCAAAGCTTGATATAATCATAGTTTCATTGGTTAAAATGTACTTCTGTTATGAGTTAATGCTTTGTAAGTTTTATACAGGGTTGTCCAAAGATATAGAGACACCTGCAATCATCACTTGGGATGCAGTCCTGTCTGTATGTTGCTAAGGGAAAGGGGGCAAATCTGTGTGGGGCTGTGTCCAACATGGCAGCCATTCAAACCACCATTTATCACTTATTCAGAGGTCCACTCTCCATACCAAATTTGTTTTTGAAATTAATCCACCTACACTTATACAGCAATTTTCTTTTAATCTGCCCTTGCGTGCCGAGATGATAAATATTGTTATACAAATTGTCTGGATTTCGGTGAATGTAAATGTAAAATAATCAGGGTGCAATATGTTCATCTTAAACTGGGCTTTGTTAATCCATCTTCTAAGATAATCCAGGTTATTTATTTTATTTTATTGAAAATAGTTTCTAACCTCCAGTTGTGATAAAAAGTTTAGCGGTAGATACTCAGTTCTTAATCATTTGACTTCTGCTTAGACTTTTAATATGCGTGTGGAGTTAAAATGCTGTTCTCTGAATTTTAATGAACACATATTTTTTAAAATCTTGTCAGTGTGAGGAGATGTAAGAGATTTCATGAAAATTTAATGTCTGTAACTGGAGTCTTACCTTTCATTTTTCTTTTAGTGTAAAATAATTTTTTTGTCAGGCCTTTTTTAGCACAGATGTATATTTTCCACACTGTCTCATTAGTAAAACTTAAATTGTATACATAAGTGTACAACAGAAATGACTTGTAGTCTGGGAGTAAATAAAGTAATGAACCTTGTTGGATTGATAAAAGAACATTTACACTTTTAAATATACATTTGCTGGAAGAAGTCCATGTGATATTGTGGCTATGGTGTAAATTCAAGTCATTTCGTCTGTACATAGAAATGTTGTGCCTGTTGGAAAGAGGATAGAATATAGAGAGGAAGAGATGAATTAAATAACAGTACAACATATTATTTGCAAGCTTGTTGCAGAGAAGAACAGTCTTGCATTAACGATAGGTTTAATTTGCATTTGTACAGTATAATATACGTATGTGGAAGACTGTAACTATGAATATAAATATTCAGATGAAAATATGGTAAGGAAGGAAACAGATATATGAAGCGAGACTTAGTTTAAATTTGATATTAGACTAAAAAAATTCTGGAAAAACAGAGCAAGTTGAGATATTGGCGGTAGTAAGCTTATGATTTCACAATAAGATTTAATTTGCCTGCAAATAGATGCAAAGAAGCTATAACTTGGACAAAATTCTTTTTAAATTCCTGTGTCCTGTGTACAATACACAGTACACAGAGGAAGTTCATGGAACTTCCTGTAAATTATAACCTTATGATCGGTTAGTTCTGACATCACAACTGCATGCTTATAACTTGAAGGAACCATCACTCTAATTTCCGATTTGAAAACATAATTTTGGAACATGTTGATGCTTCAACTTCCCCATGCCATTTCTCTAAAGTGGCTTTGCATCCCTCAAACTGCTACAGGGGATGATGGGATTTGAAGATTCACATGCTGTGAAACATTATTATAAGTGTAGCGTTAATATTTTTTAGGGCAACCTGGACCACCATTTTAAATTTAAACCATCATTTTACTTTTATTTCTCTGAATTAATACTATAACTGCAATTGTAAGATGATTCTTTAAATGCATTTTTTTTAATTAAAATTTATATAACTGACATTTAAGATGGCACATTAAGATAGATATGTAGTCATGAGTGTTCCTTTTTAGTGTTATCAGTAATACCATGTGTTTAGAGAAGTTTAAGCTATGTTTCTTTGACATGATGCCAAATTTAGAGGGATTCGAATAATATTTATTTATTTCAACTCCTTGCTGAACCACATTTTGGGACACTACAAACAAATATACATTCAATACAAGTTACAGGTTATTATTACATCTGTCTTTAGTTGCAGCAGCTCAACAAATCGAGTCTAGACTGTTCGTTTGTAAAATAGATCAGCAGAATATTATACTTAAATGTTAATTAGGTTTCTGGCTACTTGTTCATAGCAATTCCCTGTTAGTCTACTTATTTTATATTTGGCATATGAACAAACTTAATTCTTTTACTAGGGGGAGCCCGGAAAATTATTTTTGTTGACATTGCCTTATTACCTTGAACTGAATTTCACCATACAGAGGTTTTATTTCAAATAGATTGACTGATTAATGGCAGTGGATGAAATTAAGTAACTCGTGGTCTCCCAAAGATGGTGATCTCTGTAGTATTCACAATATCTTAGTCAGGGAAAATTTTAATCATATGAAATGTAATTCTGATTTATTCATATTTTATACTTAAAACGTTAATTAGGTTCCCTGGCTTCTTGTTCATTTAATTTCCCAGATAGCCAACTTATTATGCATTTGGCATGTGGATAAGCTTATATCTTTACCAGGGGGAACCCAGAAAATTGATTTTTGTTGATATTGCCTCATTACCTTAATCCAAGTCTCACCAAACAAGGTCTGATTTTTTTAAAAAAGCGACTGATTAATTAATGGAAATGAATCAAATAAATGACTTGTGGTCTCCTAATGATGGTGCTCTCTGCAGTAATAACTTGGTCAGAGAATATTTTTATCACCTGAAATGCAATTTTGATTTATTAACTTTGCACACCTTCAGGTAACGTAAACATGGACATAAAATGTGAAATACTGTTGATGGGAAAAATACTTTTATCTGAATCGGCAATTATAAAGGAAACTATTAAACCGCATAAATAGGCTTTAAGATATTTTCAGCCGAAATTAGAAGAATTTATATTTGACAAGAGGAAAAAAAAAATTGGAAAAGCCAGTAACAGACAAGCAATTTTAAACAGCTGCCTCTAATTTAAAAATGATTGTCAAAATGCTTATTAAATGTCATAGACAAAGGTAATAAATGGACAGCAAACTTTAAAAGCTTAGAACATCATTGTAAGTAACACATTTAAAATTGATGTGACTATTCTCCACTGCAGAGACAAAGGGTCAAAGCAAAATGCATCTGCTTTGCTGCTGTATAGATAAAATTATGCAAGTTAAGGAAGATATGGTAATTAATTGTGTACCTCTGAGTATTTCTGGAAGTCAATGATATTTTAATAACCACAGCAAAAATGAATCTGTAAGGCCAATATATAACAGATGATGCTTTTTCTTTTATTAATATGTTGGATTTTATATATTTTGATTTTTTTTTTAAATATTCTGTCTTTTCTTTTAAAGATAAGTTCCTATTTTTTCAGAACAACAATAAAAAAATGAGAGATAAAAGACCATTCATTTTCCATCAGTAGATGCTTTTTTGTCCTTATAATAAGCGGCTTAAAATATGCAAAGGGTTTCTTAAATTTTATTGCAGATATAGTACAAGCTGTATAAAGTTTTATGGATGGAAAAGGTTAGAAAGGGCAAGAAAAGTCTGGTTGGTAAATATTAACAACATCTGAAGAGACCTGGTCCACTGTATTTGTCTAAGAAGAAAGGATCACTGGTAGATACAACTGCAGGTTCAACTGAATGAAAGTAGAAGACCCTCCAGTCCTGGAGGGAAATGACAAATTAAATTTTTTATGGATAATAACTTGGTGAAAATAGGGTTAGGGAATTGAGTTTAACATTATAACATCATGATTAGTAGGAGTAGTACTTGCAACCGTACTGGATCTATTCAGGACAATGAGTAGTAGGAGCTTCTCCATTGCTGGAGAAGTTAGTCTTTCTTATACAATGCAATACAGAAATGTTAGTTCTCTAATTTTACTAATATCATGGTTCAATCAAACTTCAAGGCAGTACTTTTCTAAAGAAAAAGATGTCATGATACCCTGTATCTTAGTCATAAAGTGATTAAGAACAGTTTATTGAAAACTTACAAATGTACCTGACCGCTCTGATCCGCTCCACCATGTAGAAAACAGCATCAGGTGCTCAGGAGTAAATAGACAACTTATTGCTTTGATCAATAGAATATGAAGTATGAAGTATCCAAAAAGTGTGATAAAACGTTCCTTTATTGTAATCACATAGGTTAATTTAAAAACAGAAATGTAAAATCATTGGTGGCAATGCGGTTACAATAAAGGAACGTTTTAGCATACTTTTAGGAGTGCCAGAGCTTCATATTCTATTGATTAAGAACAGCTGTAATAAAAGTGCAGGTGAATCATTTCAAACAAAAGCAAAAAAGTTACTTTTTTTGTTAAAAGTAGAATTGATTTTATTTTATGCGTTATTTTGAGATTTCCTATGTCTTGATAGATGTAAGGAAACTCACTTACCTCAACCGCTTGCTCCTGTGTCGCGATCCATGCGGCGTCAGGTGCGCTGCCATCCCTCTCCGGCGGTCGCGGCGTGTATACGCATGGAGGACTGATGCGCACGTCGTAGGTGCGTGTTTATGATGCGGTTCGTCAGGATCAGCTGACAGGCTCCTTTCCCTATAAAAGGAGCCTGTCAGTTCACTTCAGTGCCCGAGTATAGAGCTTGCTAGGAGCTCAGGGGCTTCTCTGTTACCTTGCCTGTTTCCCTGCCAGTACCCTGTCAGTATTAATTACACATTACAGACATTGTCAAGTTCTGTCTCCCACCACAGTGTTTCTGTGCTAGTATCCTGCTCCCATTGGTATTGCCTTATATTTGCTTCCAGTGAATATACCTGTCTATTATCCCAGTTACTTGTCCAGTCTGAGGGGTCATGACCTGGGTAGACCTGCGGCGAAATCCTAACCTCCTTGCGGGGGCTCTAGGTGAATACCAGATCTATCTTAGACCCCACGCCCTCAGTTCTGGTGCTTGTAGCTGCAACCGCCTTCTCCTCTAATTATCAGTCCATTCTGACAATAGAATACCATCATGGTGAATGGAAGCATATTTTGATGCCAGTGGTCATTTATGCCATAAAGCATCTTAATGGAAATAAAAGTTAAAAAGTGAAATGCTGGAAAAAAAAAAAAAAGAAATTGATTATATATGAAAATCTTAAAATATACGTTAGGCCAAACAACAAAACCTAGTGTGTGACCTGCCTTCACAATTGCGATACACAAAGAAAATCAGGTACATGCAATAATCTGTAATTTAGTTTATTCGAGAAAGTAATTTTTATAGAATGAGAGAATGAGACCCATGCTTTGCTTTGTATAAATGAAAAAGTGTTACAAAGGAGAGCAGTTATACCCCCCTTTGGGGCACTTTAAATAACGAATGATTACACATGCCACTTCCAATCAAATTTTTGCATATTTATCAAAATACATAATGTTCTGCTCCCTGAAAAACTAGAAGGCATATGAGGAATATAATCAAGTATTCTTGTTATATTAAAAGTTCTGATTTTTTATTAAAAATAGAATCAATTGCGCCCAATGGGAATGTTTGGCTTTAACTGTGCTTTTAAAAGTCAACTCCTACAGATTAAACCAATTTAATAAAACAAGCTAAATATAGTTAATCATTACAGATACTAAAAAAAAATCTCAATTGAAATCTTTGTAAATACTTTTATATCATACCATATGTTTTCAATAAACCAATTCTAGAAAGAATTAAAGGTGCATTGCAAAGAAATGTATTTGTTTTGGAATAAACAAGAAATATTGGTTAATAACATAGTAGACTGCAGGGCTGGATGGCATTGTTAGATATATTGAAAATATAAATTATATATTTAGCACTGCACACAAATTAATATTGAGTCAGATGTCCAGTGTCGACTGTGTCCAAACTATATAAAGAATCAATCAAGGATGAGTTGTCATTTACTTCACATTATGGAATTAAAAGTTTGTGACCTTAGACTTGATGTGTAAGACTTGAGTCATCATTGCTAAAACTGTAAAATGACAGCGATTGACTGTAAAGAGCAGTAACAGAAAAAATAAAATATCCCATATGCATTCCTTCTTGAAATAAACTCAGTCTAAGCTTCTATTAATTCTAAAAGATTTCTATAAAGTGTGATTTGTTTATACATACAATTACAATCAGTAGCAGCACTGTATGTTATTGCAACAACCATACAAATATTCATAAAAGCATGATTGCTCTAGAAGGGCGAAATTTCTTAAACTTGGAAAGACTGGGAGGTTATTCACTAAAGTCCAAATTGTGACGTATAGGTGCGAACTCGCCAGATAAGGACAGTCACAATAGGCTACTACTGTCGCAGTTGCGTCTTTATAATGAGAATATTATCGCAGTCGCGACTTTATTATGGGAAAATTGTCACAATCTTAACTTTAAAAAATTGTCGCAACTTTACAATGGGGAAATTGTAGCAGATTTACTATGGGAATCCACTGTTTGCGAATTCGACAATCAAATTCACACCTTAGTGAATAACCCCTGGGTCTTTACAAGTTTACTGGGAGCAATTGTTCTTGTGAGATTTCTCAAGATCTCAAAATTGAATTTTTTGATCTCAATATTTTGAATTTTTTTATGAAAAGGCAGCCATACTTTTCATTAGTAGCTACCTTTCCATTGAAAATTATGAAAAATTGGGATTGAAAACTCGATCCCAAAATCTCAAAAGAACAATGTGAGAATTCTCCAGGTAAACTTGGAAAGAGCCAGAAAAGTCTTTCTAAGCTTAATAAATTTCTCCCAAAGTATCCATTTTCCAAATATACAATACTGTGTGCTACATCACTATTAGGGTGAAATTTCTTAAAGTCCGAAAGACCACTCTGGGTCTTTCCATCTTTCCGATTTTAACAAGAGAAATCGCATTTTATTCTTGCAAGATTTCGTTTGAGACTACTGTTACTAATGTAAAGCATGGCTACCTTTCCACGGAAAAAAATTGAAAACTCAAGATCGACAAACTCAATCTTGAGACCTTGAATGAAATCTCAGGAGAACAAAAACGAGATTTCTATTGGCAAATTCAGAAATACCAGCAGTCTTTCCGATTTCAATAAATTTTGCCTTTAACTATACATTAGAAATGAATAAAAGGCACTAATACAGACATTTTTGTAATATAGTGGTGTCATTGTGAATGGTTTTGCTGAAACATAATAATGACCACAAGTTACTTGTGTAAAATGAAACAGAAATAACTCAATATGTATGTGCGTGGCATTCTGTTTACATTAAGCTAATACGGTATGCAATTATATACTGTGAATTTGATAGTTACAAATGAATTCATTCAGAAACATACACTATAAAGAAAAGCTGTTACCTTATTTGCAAAATATATATATATATTAGTTTAATAAGATATTTTTGTTTCATGCCTGAGAACTGTACTTTTCATTCTATAGAGTTGATGGTATTACTAGATGCAATTATTTTTAACCTATTTCCAAGTTCTACGAAATTGCCTTTTACTCCTTTATGTCTTAATGGGAAAGTTTCTCTAATAAGTATAGGTCAAACAGTTGATAAGCCATAATTCAACAAACAGGGTAGAAACAATAACAAAATCCCCATTTCTGTAATAACAGGGGTATTTGTTTGGCATCTATTGAGTGTTCTTGACCTGGCAAAAACCTTATGAACTGTACTATTGAGGAATGAAACACATCATATATTACTGGTAATTGGAACTGTTCTAATGAAAGCTTATCCAGTTTGTAAATCTGTTTAAGGGGCAAACTAATCAAAGTGTGAATTGTCTCTTTGTAAATGTGCCATATTTTAAAATTCCACATTGCGTGAAAGTTATTAACATAGAAAAGTCCAATCTCTGCCATTCAGGTTTATCCCGTGAGATTATCGCTTGAGTTTTTTGGTCGAATTTTTGGATGGAAATGAAAGCCAAACTTTACATTACTAGTATGGCTACCTTTCCATTAAAAAAATCTAAAAAGACTCAATCAAAGAATCCGAGCGTTAATTTCATGGGATCAACTTGAGATCTCACGGGATAAACTTGAAAAGCTGTCTTTTTGATGTTAATAACTTTCACCCTAAAGCCTGTAAAAAAGAGGTTTCTATTTATTGGTCTTAGTACAACAAGTGTAAAAAATGAAGGTTTAGGCTTACAAATTTCGCAGAATAGTCATAGCAATTAAAGAAAAGCAAACACTTGGAGAAGATGTATTCAGCGATCCTAGCCTCTCTTCCCATAGTCAAGAGCTATGCTCAGTAACTGAGCATGCCAGCCTCCTCCTGAAAATAATTAAAATTCAATTTCATTTGCTTCAGGAAACTTAATGTGAAAGAGATCTGAGAGACTGAAAAACTGGAGAAAAGCGGTCTAAGGACAGAGTAGAAAATATGTAATTTAAATGCTGCACACAAGTAACAGCCTGCAGAGAGGTAACAGGAGAAGGGGTGGGGATTGGCTGGTAGCTTCTCCTCAAAGCAGCATTGCACTGTCCCCCCGGGACACCAGGAAACTTCCCAGTGTGCCCCAGGTCCCGAGCAAGCCAGTCTGACAAGGTTTAGAACTTATCTGAAATGACCAGTGTGGTTCCTCCCAGTGGGCCCACCAACCCCCAGTCTCACGCTGGCTCCAAGTGCTTGTTTTTTATTTCACTGCTATGTTTATTCTGAAAAATCAGCAAGCATAAGCCTGTCATTTTAAAACTTGTTTTACTTAATATTACGCTTTAGTGTCCATTTTACAAATTACCATCTTTGCTTATTCATCAGAGATCATTATTTCTTTGTGAAGTTTTACACAATTCATCAATTTACACTGCTCATTTACTTACACACCACTTCATATCATCTATTTTTCTCAAATGCAACAATAATTCAAGTTTTCATCATGATCATGAGTCGAAGTGACAATTTACCAAAGATGTATGGGCATAAATATGGAGTATTCACCAAATAAATGTGGTGAAATAGGGTAACTTTGGCATGGTTCTTGTTACCATTCTAGTTCTATTTAATTTAGCGAGTTAAATATTGTATGTCATTGAAATAAATGTAAAACAATTGTTCTAATTTAAAGGATATACAAAGTTTGAATAACACATTATTTCTACTTGACATGTATACATATAGAAAGCCAACTTTAACATTATGTAAAAACAATTTTGTAATCAGTAGTACTGTACTCTTGTATAAACAGCCCTGCTCCGACAGCCATTCTGTTTACAGGCTCTTCCTGTATAGTGCTGATAAGCCCTGCCTCCCAAGTGACATTACTCAGTATTCAGAGAACATGTTCATTTGTACAAACCTTTCTCCTTATATAAAGCCTATTCCTATCCATGAGCTTGCACAGATAAAAGCTGTTTGACTATCTCTGCAGTCAACTGTGGAGAGAGGAAGTCAGGGAAAGGAGGGGGCGTGGCTACACACCACAGGTAACTGGTTCACAGAGATAAAGCAGTTACAGGGGGATATTGTGCTCTGTTGTTTTAAGAGGTGAGTCAGGAGTTTCTTAATCACTATATTGCTTGACAATAGATAAATGGGCCTTTCTTTACAGACAGGGTTTACTTACCCTTTAAGTGACTATTCTCTGCTGACAATATCAATCACCAAAATGCAACAAAATTGTGATATTTTCCTTTGTTACAATAGTTCATGCATATTGCCAGGGTGTTGTCATTGAAGTAGAAAAATATTGTCACGGTGGCATTTTCTCCTTTAAACAAATCCCTGTGAATATCTAAAGAGATCAAATCACTTCTATATGACTATGTTGGATGAATTTGAAACAATATTTCAATGCTAGTATTCACCTGTGTATGATGCATTGGGTAAATGTATTGTAGTTTAGTACATGTCATGGAGGAAAATAATTTTTTTTAAAAATAACTTCCTAAATCTGTTATCATCAGAGTATAGTAAGATAATACAATAGCTGGTGGCTCCATGTGTGATTCTAATTCTTTTCCTGTTCATAGAAGTTATTCAGTTCTAAGAATAACACTTGTTGTGTATGTTAAGGACACTTGTTTGACCTGTTTGTGAAAAGAGACCATATTGATGATATTTTTAAGAGGAATAACCCCTTTTATATCTTCTTCTCCAATTTCCCCTTCTTCTGGGTTTCTACCAAGTCTGAGTGTTCTCAAGGAGAATCTCTTTGATTTTAACTGCATTATTAACAGAAGGAGCAATAAAAATTACAAAAGAAATGCTGACCCACTAGATACCATTGCAGCTGAATGCTTTACAGCTGTCACAAAGTGAAGTGGTGTCCTTCATACCTATATGGAAATTGTTACAGCAAATATTTAAAAGGACAGTAATACGAAATAAAATAAATTAAAATGCCTCAAATGCAGTAGTAGCTACTAAATATTCAATCTGTGCTTTCCAAAACTCTAAATTGTGTCTATAATATTTAGCTATTTAGCCTTAAAATCAGACTTTCAGGCACACTTCATGAATGCATGTTATCTAAAGAACCATGGAAAGCAGTGTGATTGGGTGAAGTCTATTTAACAACATGGCTGCTTTCAGTAAGTATAAATATGGACAGTAATCAATTCATCTTCAAAGATTACATGTTTTCAAGTGCTGTATTTAACCCTTTGACTACGTACCCCGTATCTCTCACGGGGTAGCTTCGGGTGGCCAGAACTACCTACCCCGTGAGAGGTACGGGGTACATAGTGAAAGGGTTTCAGTGCTACACCAGGCGTTTTTTTGCCGGTGTAATGCTGGAATCCATAAGGGGAAAGACAGATCTGTCTTTCCCGGTGGTTAGGGGCAGGCT
>WMED01010050.1:0-14787 GCA_019650415.1 Pipa parva | reverse complement strand
AATAACAAATGAAACCATTTAATGTAGAGGTTTATGTGTGTGCTTCCTGTAAATAATGTTCTGGTAACACCAAATCCATTTGGATTGGTATTCCAGTTATTCTTGCACTGTACTTTTAAGATTTTGGGACTTATAAGAAAGTGAGAATTTTTGTCTCAATGCTCTGATAGTTGTGAATTCACCTTATTCACTAAGGGGCGGATTCCCAAAGGGAAGAAGTCATTCGGACACATTTTCTTGTATAGTGTGGGTAGTCAGTCGAACAGTAGGAGCCCTGCTATCAACCCCCTAATTTGCCACTTTGATGTGACAAAGTAAAACAGGTGAATTTCGACACGCATTACCAAACAAACTTTGCCCCTTGGGCAAGTATCTCAGGTCCGATGGAAGTATTTACATCACACTGTATCTTCATTAGGGTCCATAGTAGGATAGATCCTTTGTAGCTCACCTCAGAGGTGAGAGAAAGGTACAGATAACTATTAGATAGCAGTGCACACCAGCAGAAGCATAGTGAACACAGGTGTTTCAGGTGACACCAACATAGAGAACTGAAGTAGTTAGGATAGGTCTCCATGGTAGAGACCTCACTTATATTGGAAGAAAGATGCCCTTAGAGTGCCCACACTCACACAAAAGGGTGCCTTCCTGAGAAAACTACTAGAAACTGATGTTCTCTGTGCTTCGTGGGAAATGATATGCATAGGTTGTGCTGAATATAATTCTTGTGCTACATAAATTACTAAATTCTTACCATATTTGACCTTTTGCTAAATAAATCATTTGTGTTAAAGCAATACGCATTAGTGCCCAGGTTGTCTATCAGCTACATAAGTCCTCCACATTAAGTACGTTTGTCGGGTGTACCCCTCCATAATAAGCAGGATCTCTTCCCTTAGATCCTATTCTGCTTGCCTAAGTATATGTTACAGGGCACAGGACACATATTAATTATGATATATATTAATTACAGTATTACATCAGTTAGAAAGAGAGAAAAGGCTATTCTACTTGTAAAGATACACAAGCCAAATGCGAGGAGAAAGATTGCAGAAAATTTAAAAAAATTTGAGCAAAGAAGTTTTTTATTTTCCAATGCTAATCCACTAACTCGGATTTTATCAGATTAAGCTAGAACAAACACATTTACAAAACAAATACGAACAAGACATAAGGTTCATATCACGTTGTTTATATTTTACAAACCTAATTGAATTTCAACAATTCAAATAAAATCTGGAGTTTGTATAAAATGTCAAAGTTTGAATCCAAACTAGGTAGGAAAATATATACATCCACCCACACCCTGTGGCTATGGCACCATTTTAGTTTCATACGTGACCCACATAATGACAAGGGGATATTTACTCTGTAGAGTCTGGAGCCCTTCACAAAGAAACAAGTGCCATTTTTAGGTGAAATCAGCAAGGAGAGGTTTAGGGAGAGTTTGACAGAAAATCTTATGCAGAGCTTAGTCTTGCACGAAAAGAAATTGCATTAACAATTAGGCATACAGTTTATAGATAGGCAGGGAAATAAATTGAAAGCTGAGGCCAGAAATCTTAAAAAACAAAAACTGTTAATTTAAGAGCAGTTTAGCAACAGTTCTCTGGCTAGACATTAGAAAAAAAAAAATATATACTCCTTCAAATACATGTACAGGGATTTACTCCTAAATGGCTTAAGCCATTTGTCAGTTTTCAACTATTTCTTCTAAAAATATATGATGAAAAAGAAAATTGTTTGTTGAGGCTTTAGAGAAGATCAAGCTACACATTTCCACTGTGAGATCTGAAAGTCTGAAACCATTTGATAATTTTCATCAAATTGTTCAGAGAGGTGGTGGAACCCATCAAACTACTTTGCACATTGATCTCTGAAAAGCTCAGTCATTTGTCAATTTTATTCCAAATAAAACTGTTAAAAAGTCAGATTCTTAGGAAATTGGGTAAAACCATCAGACTCAATCAGTAAGGTCCTTGGGTTAGGGCCGAGGAGATTGTGATGTGGCTTACCAAGCTACTGCAAATTGTTGCAGTAGTTTACTCAAAAGGGGATTTCCACAGTAAGTGAATCACATTGAAAAACTAAAGTTCCAAAATAATTTGGAAAATAATTTCCAATTGTAGCGCTGTTTCACCCCTACTACTGAGGCAGTAGAGTGTGACACCGTGTTAGCCATAGTTATAAGCAGAGACAAGTAGAGTATAGGTGATACCTTTTATTGGCTAACTGAATAGATGGTAAATGCGAGCTTTCCACACTACTTAGGTCTCTTCTTCAGGTATGATATATACCACCACTAGTAACATAGTTTATAAATAACATAGTTTATAAGGCTGAAAAAAGACACAAGTCCATCCAGTTCAGCCTATTTTCCTGCAACTCCCAGAATCCTTTGTAGACTGAATGCAGCACATGTTAACCAAGCTTAATTCTTATTTACATGATTTAATCAGTCACAAAAAGATAAAGACACATTATGCCTATTGTATTTTTCCATTCTTGATAAGCAGCAAAAAAATACAGTATATACTTAGTTTGTATGGAAGAACAGGTGCTCGTAATTCCAGTAAGATTTTCGTTCCACTACAGTAGAAATTTATTGTGTATGTAGAGCATGAAGGAATTTAACTCACTCCTGGGGAACCAGGAATACATAATTGCTTATTAGTGTGCTATTTGAGAAAACCAGGGGCATCAAGAGACTCTTTCCTTGGACATTGTTAAATCTAAACTTTCTCTGTGAACAACTGGAGTCTGTCACACACCTCATTAAAAGACGCAGGCGTACATGCAGACCCCAAATGGTTACCAGGGGAGTAGTCAGAGGGTGCGCATTTTCCACATTCACTGCATGAAAAAAGAAACCTTGTTTGCACTTCAAATCAAAATCTCTACGCCCTTAAGCACAGTGAAAGAACATATTTTTGTTTACGTGGAACTAAAGGCAAAACTACAATATTTAACATTCTTCTTATTTGTTGTTATTAATACATTAGTTTTCCGGTTTCCCAGATCCCAAATCCCCTTGCTGTGGACCAAACTTGTTTAGTAGAATTCTTATTATATCTAGAGAATTGTCTTTCTTTTGTGCAGGCAAAGCTAACTCAGCATTTGCTTGAGAAACAAACAACTTGCTTTAATTCCATGGAGCAAACGGGTACGTTTTGTAACTTTCCTCCAATTTTACTGAAACTGTAGTTAGCAAATATCATAAAGTAAGGGAAACAGAACACAAACAAATGAACAATCATTGGAAAACATGCTTATTCTGCTATTATGTATAGTCTGAAACCCTGCTTTATTTTATCACATCTCTCCAGCCTTACATTTAAACTTTCTACAGTTTATTTCACATAGTTGATCAAGAGGAAGGCTCAAAACTACCAAACATGTTCTTACCTTCCTGCCTCACCTGGTGATGAATTTACTTAAAATTCCCATGTTTGAATGAATGAATTATTAAAGTAGAACTACAAAGCTTCGTAATGCTGTGGGGGGAGGCCTCTTGGAGTAAAAAGGGAACTCCTCAATTTGCCCAGGGTCCCCGGTTTCTCTAACACCATTTATTCTGCTCTCTATAACATTATGATTTTTTTCTGCTCTAAACAGAGATGCAATCCTCTTCAATTCCCGTTCCTGTGGGATTCTGGAGAATTGAGCAGCAGCAGTTTTGCATCAGAATTCTGCTACTGCACTTGCTCGGTTCACCAAAATCACACAGGAACAGGAAGTGAAGAGGATGTTATCGCAGTTTAGAGCAGAAGAAATCTGCAACTTATAGAGAGCATAAGACAGCACTTTAGCTGCCTCAGCGACTGGTTCATAGGATAATGGACCAATAGCAATTAGAAGAATATTTAAATGTAAACAGGAACCTAAATTCTGAATACATTGAAGAATTTAAAACCTGATTAGAGGTTTGCACAAATGCTTTCATTTATAGACTGCCGTTAGTTGTGTCCCACCTTGTTTTTGCTTTTTACATTTATATCAAAGAATGATTAGGGTAACATACCCCCTATTGTGTTTTTTTTGCATCTTTTTGCCGTTATTGCCATTCCCACTGGGACTGACTTGTTTTCAGGTGTGATACTTTTTTTGTTCACCTTCCCTTCAATTCAATGGCAAGAATATAACATGGTGGTACAATGTGTGAAACCATTATCACACATTGATAAATACCTCCTTTTGTGTTTCCATTTCAGAAAAAAATATTTGTTTTTTCATTTTCTGTAATTTAGCCTCTGGTGTCTATTCTTTTGTCCTTCAAAACAAGTTCTGTAGAAACTAAAGGGGTTATTCATTAACAGGGGCAACTGTTTAATGAACCCGTTTATTAACCCATAGTAACCAATTAGAATTTGTTTTTCAGAATTCTAGTTTCCCTATACCAGAGCATGCTAACAGTTGATTGGTTGCTATAGGTTATTAGACCTCTAGAAATATTGCCCCTGTTGGTAAATTCCCCTTTAATGTTTTTTTGATGATTTGACAGAAAAAAAAAGTAGTGAATTTTGGGAACTGTAGTTTTGTAACAAGCAGAGTTCCTCATGCTGTAACAGAAAGAAACATTAAAAACTTTCTACACTAATCTACCACAAGTTCTTATGAATTTGGTGCCAAGTGACCTATTTTGCTAACCACATTCAGTTCCACAGATCACTTAAGTTAAATGTTTACTTTTAATAGATTTTTAGCAGGAAGGGCTGGCCCACTGGGAAAATCAGGAGGGGATGAATCCCTTGCTAATCTAGAGTTTCAACTCCTGAGTGAGTTCTTGTTAAATGAAGATATTAATCTGGATCTCTAACCTCAAAAAAATCTGGCAATGCTGCGCAGTCCAGCGTTTCCACTTGGGAAATTTAACGGCCTCTCCAAAAATGTGTATGTTTTACGCTTCAAAGGTTAAAATATGTTGAGTTTTAAACTTTGCAAAAGTGTCAGATTTCATTTTGATGAACTTGTTCATTTTGATAAACTTGTTTTTCTTAATTGTTTTTTTTTAATTATAAATCATATTTTACAATATATTCTATCTCAATTTAATTTGACTGCGTTGGTACAAAAAGGGGTGGAGTTTAATTAAAGGGGACGGTTGAGGTAAAGATACTAGAGATCCATAGATCCAACAGGGGTATAATAAGGTATGGTTAGGGCAGCTCCCACTGGGATGGCCATTAGAATATACCTGCATAATTACCAGTAAAGGTAGAGATAGCACCTGGTGACAAAACAAGGGCTTGGCTTCCAAATTATGGGGTTCTGTGTAGGCAGCCTGTGCCAGGTACCCCATGCAATAGCAGTGTTTCCATCAGCAACATTGTGAATTTACTCTAAAGGACACTGTTAAATTGTACATCCCTGTTGTTTTTTTATAAAGTGTCCTGATTTTAATTTATGGTGCAGCTATAGATCCCATGAATCAAAGGGTACATAAAACTCTCTGGGGCAGTTATCTTCAGAGAATGTTCCAACCAGCCTTGCAGTTGCAACTGTTGTAGGGATTCCTGGTTTTAGTAAATGTAGCTAGAGGTAATGAATCTATTATTAGAGTTGCACTAGGTGTAACAGTTTAGGGAGGTCTGGCTTAAGTGTGTAAGTCACCCATACGAATTCCAACCAAGGTACATAGCGATAGTTCTGATTCCGTGTGCAATCTATCAGTATCCATGCACCCTGTTTATTTTTTGGGGGGGAAAATTTAAGGTTGGGGATTCGGCCCCATAATTCCTTCCCCACACCTACCCCTGAGGCAACAGTTTGGTTCTTCTGTTATCCACATATCCTGTTGTTATTCAACAGGGCCAGTTCTAGACTGTTAATCACCAGAGAAAGTGAGCAGCATGGATATTAGGGTCCTGAGCAACTCCCTAGTAGACAGTCCCCCTAAAACCAGACATGTAACTCAAAGATATGAGTCAGTTTCCTCTATATCCAACATGCTAGCAAAAGGGATTTGTTTATAAGACAGCTGCTCCTATTGTCTTTAATGATCGTTTTCCATCTCTCTTTCTCTGGATCATGTTATATTTATGTTACCAATCCTAGTTTATTTGACTGTACATGGTCTTGTGTTCTTTTGGGTTAAACGTGCTTCTTGTCGGGCCAGAAACCATAAACTTTAAAGGAACCTTATTGCAATGCCTGCCAGAATCAATGGGAGGTTTTGGCTGAGATGTGCTGAAATGGTCAGCTGAGCTTTTGTAGCCCTGCGACCACTAATATGCCATGACATCAACCATTTTATTATTTTTTTCTCTTTCTTGTATGGGCAATTTTTTCCTGTACTTTTCCTATATTACACTATTACATCTTTACATTGGCAGGCACGGGTTTGTATTTTTTTTGCATGTATTTTTGGTTGCTCTGCTCCACCCTGCAAATGAAACCCGACATATTTTAGTTCAGATCAGCGGAGCATGCTAAGAATTACCGCCATCGCATTATGTCCCTTAAAATAAAAATTCCATTTCTTCTTGATCTTCCGTTCCAACTGTGCTGTGTACTTTTACATTAGATTTGATAGAACGAATCTTGGAATGAATGTTCTCCCTGTTTAAAGATTTCTCAGAACTCAGATGGAAAGCCCGATTGGTCCCCTGCTGGCGTTGGAAACTGAAACAATCTTTTTTTTTTTTTTTAAAAATAATTATACATAAAGTTTATTTGTGTATTTAAGAGAGTGTTCTTTCTAAACCTCTTTTTATGTTTGTTTGTTTTTTCTTAGAAACAAAACAAGCACTCTTGCATTGCTGTGAAGCTGATTGCACCAAAAACACAACTACACAGCAAACTATCTATGAGTACATACCAATAGTACCCATAGCAACCAATCAGCTGCTATTATTCACTGGTATAGGGAAAAAGTAACTATGAAAGCCATCTTCTGATTGGTTGCTATGGGTTACTAGACCTCTGGAAAGAGTGGCCCTGTTGAATTTGAGTGGGAAACAGTAGGACTAGGCAGGGTTTTGTTAAACAGATAAAAGATGGCTACAATCACAAGTAAGAGAAAAAAAACCTCAAAATAATACAAATCAGAAATTCAACTTCAAATATAACATTTTAATTAGAACTATGTAAGAGTACCCACCATGCCGGGAAACAGAATTTTCCCAGGAAGTCATATCTAAGGCAATGTCCACGCAATGATACTGCTAGAACGTAATCTGATTGGAGGAGCAATAATGTCATTTTCCCTTTAGCCTCAATTCCTCTGACTTGAGCATTGGGGGAGAAAAGAAGCAGGGGGTTTGCTTCTATATGTGCAGTCATAGTTGAATTCTATTAAGTTTCAACTCTTTAAGAAATGAGCCACCCACCACCTAGTATTAGATATTGTTATATAATCCTTTCTAGTGGTTAGTATGCCCAGTGTTGTTTGTGGGAACTCCTTCCCCAGGTTTCCGTAGTCTGTGATATGCGATATCAAAGCATTGCTCATTGACTATATAAGGTAAAGTGGCAGATGATGGTTTGTCAGTCCAGATAGCGAGAAGAAAGACGATTCAGCTATGTGTCTTAGTACTAGTCAGGGCTGGCCTTAGTGTAGGAGGTGTGATACCAAAAAAAGAAAAATTTGAATCCACACCAGGAATAAGATGTGTTTGTGGTGCAATACCCCCAATGAGCCACACAAAGACTCAATTAAAGTCCAATTGGTAGATAAAAGGAAATAGATGTCACATACAACATGAGGTATATAACCTAAATTTATTTACTAACCGGTGTTACAGTGTACAGCAGAATAGCAATTACAATGTACAGAAGAACAATGTTTTGCGGGTAAACACCTGATGAAGGGAGGTGTGTACCCCCCGAAACATTGTTCTGCTGTACACCGTAACACCAGTCATTTTAGGTTATATACCTCATGATGTGTGTGTGACCTCTATTTCTTTTTATTTACCACTTAGTACAGGAGGTGCCCTGTGTAAACACCCCAAGAATATTGCAACTGGTCTCAGTGGCCTCCAGCCCTCTATGACAAATAAGTTTCCTCTTGATGGTGGCTGCCACAGCACCCAACTTCTAAATGGCGCCTTGTGTGACACCAGAGGTCGTAATCTCCAAAAGCTAGCTCTTGTCATCTATAAATATATAAATAATACTGTGTAACATGTATTTGCGTGTAGATACGACCCTAATCTTAAAGAAATACTGGACTGCAGATTCCTATCTTATGTGGCCTTCCTTTATGTCATTGTAAAATATATCCAAAGGCAACTTTTTATGAGAGAGTGTGATTTGTTTAGTTAGCTTTGTAAAGAACATTGTCAGCCAGAGAGGAAAACCTGTAGAGGTCTGTTTTATTTTCATTGTCAGTGATTAGTCTTAATCTTTTTATTATTTACATAAGAGGCTTTCACAGCATTCTAAAAAGTTGGGTCCAAGATCTGCTCATTCAGTTTGATACTTGAATAGACTGAGCCAGGAGCAACACATTTTTAACTGTACCAGCCTTGGCAATCTTTTATTACCTATTGCGCCCCCTGATGGAGCTTCTACAAACTGAATGATGTCTCTTTAAAAGTTGTAAGTCTGTGGAAATCATTAAAAATAAACATTTCCATAGTAACAGAGAGTGATTTGTTTTGATTCCAGCATATTGATGATCAATTAAGGGTCACTTCAGGACATAACGTTAGTTCTTTTTTAACTCGTTGTGTTGAAATAATATAAAACCAATCATAGTGTTGAATGTTAAGACTCTGATACAGTGAGATAAAAGGCCGTATGTGGGATGATACAATAAGGATAAATATGGGGAGCACAGAATTACTACTGGGCTATATAAATGCTTAAGTGCTGCGTGGGACAGCCAGTTAACTAATTTACTGCAATTCAGCAATTTTTCAATTCAATGCAATCATAGCTTGTGGGGAAGACAGTTTCACAGTCAAGGCTGTGAGACAGGAGGGCATGAACACAGGAAATTAAGACAGGATAGAAAAAGACTGGTTAAGTAGCTCATCTACCCACAGTGTTATTCCCCCCAACTCAGAGCTTTGTATCTAATAGATGGTCCAAGAAAACTATGTATATTCTAGATGTGAGAATTTATGTAGAAAGAGAGTGGGAGAACCGGCTAGGATTGTTTCAGGTTCCTCCATTGTGAAATGCAGAACAACAAGCTGATTCTTCTTGTATCAGTGGATGGGATTAGTCTCATGTTCCTTCATAATGATTAAAGTCAGTATGATATGGAAACACCTGCGCTTTATGGTAGTGTACACGACCTTAATTCAGTGGTTTCTGTCCTAGATCAGCAGCTCGCTTCTCCGTTGCACAGAGAATGAAAAATCTCAGATGGATGAGGGAGGGCTGTGCTTCCTCTACTGCCTAAGCGATCTGCACTATTCTTTCTTCTATTTCTAACCTAGAGGAAGCGCAGCCCTCCCTCATCCATCTGAGATCCCTCATAATGATGTTTGGAGGATGATGTCCAGAAGCTGGGAAGATGTCAGATTTCGGTACCGTGATGGAAAGGAGAAGGAGGTTGCTGGTAGAAAACCACACTGAACTTAGCACTAGCTGTTTTTAGGATGTGGAGTCTAAGGTACTCTCCGGTCTTCACCTTTAACCCCCACAAGGAGGTACTAGACTCCGCTGCCGAGATTACCCAGGTCGTGGCCCCTAAGCCAGCTGTTCAGTGGTAGATACTAAAATGGCCAAGGTACAGGACAGTGGACACAGACTCTGGTACAGGACTCTGGTACAGGACACTGGTGCAGGTGAACAGGTTAACACAAAAAGCAGGCAAGTCATTAATAATATAGCAGAACTTAAAGAGCCCAACAAATAGTAAATGTAGGATTTGGTATTTTAAGTTTGGGCGCCGGGGCTGGAGCGTGTCTGCCTTATATAGGCTCACCAGGCACGCTCCCCCATGACGTCACAGTGGGCGCGTCACCAGAGCATGCGCTCAAAGCACCGGCAGTGTGCGGCATGTGCATACAAGCAGAGGAGGCCCGGGGCTGGAACGGACGCCGGTAAGTATTCTTTACAGAAGAGAAGTGACCCCATTATTAAGGAAGCAGAATGCTTGTGCAGGGTAATTAAAGGTGACTTATGACCTCTCTAACATGTACCTGTTCAAAGATCCATGGGAAAGATAGTCACTGACCATTGTAGATCTCCTTTGAGAGTTCTTGGTTCTTGTCTACGCATGGCCCCTGTACTATTGTAAACTGTTTTTCAGCATTCTGGCCTGCCCTAAATTGTCCTAAAATAGTGTCATTCCTATAAACATGGACTTTCTTAGGTTATTGGATTACCTCTGTTCTGGGGAGTAGACCAGCATGTGATGACTCAAGAGAGGTCCAGTTGGCATAAAATTGCATTTGTTCCTGATTACATAGGATGTCCCAATGTTTCAACAAGAAAACTTTATGATTGAAATCCTCCTCACCATGAACAAAGCATTCAAATCATGAATATAGATTGGTGGACTACTAAGTAATGTAATGAAGGCAAGGTTAGAGAAATAATGCCAGGGCAAACAAATATTATTTAATATAAATCAAACACACACATTTACAATAATCTTATATATAAATGCAACGACCCCTTATATCTGTGCACATCTGGCAGCAACGACTGGTATAGGACAGACCATCGCACAAATAGCAAGCATGAGAAATATTCTAATTAAGAAATATGTTCTACACTAATGGCTTGGGGAAATCAGCAAGCCAAGAAAATAGGAGAGAGAGAGAAGGAGAGAGGAAAACCTCTTGGCACATCCTTTCATTTGGAACATTCTGTGTGGTTTTTAGTAACATGAATGAGATGTTTAGTGTACTCTGGTAGAGGAGAGATCTGCTCAACACATTTCAAATCACCTCCCAAACAGATGCACTGGGTTCAAAGGGCAAATATTTTCTCCTAATTAAGTGTTCCTTTCTATAGATCAGTAAACAAATACATTCATGCATTGCTTTAAAAAAAAAAAAGCGAACAGTATTTCAGGGAAAAAAAAGCTGTCCCAGTTTCAAGAGAAATCGGATGATCAGACGGACGTCCCTCAAGGTGTTGTGAACTTTAAAGAATAGTAAAGTGACCGACTGTTTTGGGACATTACTGCCAAAACAATGATTTTTTGCAGCATTTATCATTTACTTAGATTCATTTTTATAGTATAATCACTTTTTTAAAGAAGCTTCACTTGTCTTAGTAAGCAATCAGCAGTTTGCAGGTGGCCAGCAGCTGTGGAAGATTGCACACCTGCAGGTTAATGTTTGTGTGTTTGTGTTGTTGTTTTTTTTTTTTATTGCTTTGCTTCTATTCCTTCAGCAGCTGGTGTGATGCATTTACATTACAAAAGGTGGCTACATAAAAAAATATACAGCTAGCTATATTATACTGTGCCTACTTACCCAGACTAGAATATCAGATCCCTAATGTAGATGTACCCTGGGCCACCGACATAAATTCTGGGGCCCCCCCACAAAAACTTTTGAACATCCCCTGTGTCAGCTTTCCAAAGACACTGCCAGTATGCATGCCAGTGACTGGGTATATTCGGTGGTGCCAAAGGCAAAGTTGCCAAAATGCACCACCAGCACCAGCCCCATAAAGTACAACATTTCCACCCTATTAAGTCCATCACTGTACAGCAGTTCCTCCTCCCCAGTGCCCCATACAGTATCAGACTGGAGTGCTAGGGCCCTCTAGGAAACAAGGAAGCAGGGACCCCATCACAAACAAGAGATCAAGGGCCCACCAGGATGCTAGAGATCAAAGGCCTACCAGGAAATCAGGAGCCCACCAAGGAAACAAGACATCGGGGGCCAAACCAGAACACAAGACATCAGGGGCCCACTAGGAGACTAGAGATCAGGGATCACTAAATAAAATACTTATTTTCTTGGTCTCTTCATTTCCTTCTTCAGTACCTATAATTTACTTGTAAAGAGGGTAGGAGTTTAGAGATGTGGAATACATCACCCTCAAGACCAGAGTTCTGACACCTGAGTTGTTACTAAGATGCTGTCCCTACAGGTTTTTTACATGGGGTAAAATATCTCCTAACAGGGACCAACTAATTACTGAGGCCAGAGAGCTATAACCTTTTGATGTGCATGTTGACTCTGAAATATTATGCTTTATATAATATGTTTATGCCGTGATATCCATAATTACATTCATTTTATAAAACCCACTTAATAAGACACTGGGAAGTGTGGTGGCGCAGTGGCTCGGTGGTAAGCACTTCTGCCTTACAGCACTGGGTTCTGGTTTCAATTCCATCCTGGGCTTCATCTGCATGGAGTTTGTGTGTTCTCCCCGCACCTCTGTGGGTTTCCTCTGGGCACTCCAAAAACATACATGTGTTTCACTGAATAGGGAAACTAGATTGTAAGCTCCATGGAAAGCCTTTGACTGCGAATGCTTTTTGTTCCTGAGGAAGCCGCTTGCATGAAGCGGGGAAACGCATCGAACTGACACTGCTGATTATTTGTTACACATATGATTTCAATATTTGTTTGTGAGCATACACATTGTTTTTTACGATTAATAAAACTTTCATGAAGTTATTACACTATGGAGATATCTTTCTTTTCGGAGTGATCTCATGAGGACCCTATCTCTCTTCTGTGGATGTTATCTACCTTTTTGCCTGAAAGTTTGCTACCTTGAAGTCATCTATTTATTATATGCCCTATTGTTTTTCATTTCTGGTAAGCAGATTCATTTACCAGCTGTGGGATTCATCACGAGCACGTTTGAAGCTTGCAGTGCTTTTCAACTTATTCACTTATTACATCCTCAACTTCTTAAAAATATTTATTCTCAGTTTCTGGGACTCTTTCACTTTGAAGCATATTTGTTTTAATGCACTTAGTGCGATTTGCGCTTCTTTCCACAGGTATTATTCTATCAACAAGCAAGCGCTTCTTCATTGTAGGCTGCAGATCAGACCTGAAAACTGTCAGGTCACGACTGCTCACTCACTGGGGGAAAATCAAGGGAGTAGCAGTGGCGACGGTACGCATGCCCTCTCTGGCACATGTGCCATAGATTTTTGCCATCACTGGCTTAGAGCTATCAAAGCTAATTCCAAAGTCCGTAAACAGATATTATGAACCTTGATCATAATACCATTTCTCTACAGTTTTCACAGAGTATTCTGGGAATTCGAATTTATCTTTATCCAATTTAGATTGCAAGCTCTACAGGGCAGGGACATCCCACCTCTTGTGTCAACCACAACCTAGCACTTAAAGTGAAGTACCCTTGTGATATTATACTTGTATTGTGTAATGCACTTTTCCCATGTCTGTATTATATTTGTGTTGCTGAATTGTACAGCGCTGCGTACATTTGTGGCGCTTTATAAATAAAATCATACATACATCTTTAACTGGAACGCAACAGGTTAATCAGGACAACAGGTGACCTGACTACAGCCAAGCTAAACATATACTCTTAATTCATTATGCCACAGATATCTCTTCTGCCAACATACTGGGTTAACCCCTGGCAATGATAATTCGCTCTCTCCTTAAGTACAAGCATGAGCCTGGGAAATCAATGTTTCTTCCCACTGCTGCGGCTGATGGTTAAAACACATTTTCCTCATCAGAACCACATTACAGCCCTTCGTTTTTCCACACTGCAGATTTTTATTCCTAATCCTCTAAGTTATTTTGGAGTTTAAATTTAAATACCCAGAGCTGTGTTACACTGATCTCCCATTACTTGGAAATCCACAGAGGAAGCCATTTCCATTTGCCCTTGTAGAGAAAGGAGAAGTTATTGTATAAATGTTATTATAACAAAGAAGTATTTGGCATTCTGGAAGCCATGATGACCTGTTCGCTAATTCAGAATTGATTTAAAGGGAAGAAAAAAAGGAAATGTTTACTATATATTGTTTTTCTATGTTATCTATAAACACATTTCAGTGCCATTAGTAATTGATGCTGCAGATTAAAGACAACTTTAAAATGTTTTTCTTGCTCATTTGAGCTTTTTTCCTTAATATATCTTTATTATTTCATTTCTAACATTTAAAGGGTAAGTTGAACCTTAGGATTTGAAATGTCCTGTTGTCGGAAGTTGCAACGGCATCTATATTTCTATTTATGTGGGTTTTGAATGATTTACTTTCGCATTTTGCCTTATATATTTTTTATATTTCCTAGAGTCAAGATAGCACAGCAATAAAATAAATCCATTATTGTGCAGCTTGATAATTATTATTATTTTGTATTTATTTATAACTATGCTTCCTTACTTACCTTCCTGTTTAGGCCCTGTACTATTTCCCTTTTTCAGCCTGTATCTAAAATTACTGCTTAAATTTAGTTCATCATTTTAACCAGGGCACTATTTACCTATATATGTAAACAAGCAGTCTGAAAAGCAAAAAGTTATATACTAAGGGGAAAATTAAAGATCATTCAGACCTTCTTCATTTGCTTCACCGTTTATTGCTGCTTTTTTACATGCCATCTTTCAATTCCACCGACATATAACACTGAAAAAAAAAATTGATAACATCAGAAAAGGCTAGAATTGATAAATATCGACGAAACCGGCACACTTCGTGATGGTTTCAATGGAGCTTCTCTTCCATTGCAGATCTACAGTATATTGATATGTTTTCTTATTTTTACTCAAAAACTAATCTGACTATGGTTAAATGACTGGACCAACTGTACTGGAAATAATGGGGTTTTGTTAGGCAAACACTTTTGTCCAAAATAAAGAATGGAACAGATTTATAAATTGGCAAAAAAAACTTCAGCATTGATTTTTTTTTTTTTTTTTTTT
>WMED01010049.1:0-15974 GCA_019650415.1 Pipa parva | reverse complement strand
GCGTGCAAACTGTTTGGAAACTGCATTAGCGTGCAAACTGTTTGGAAACTGCATTAGCGTCCAAACTGTTTGGAAACTGCATTAGCGTCCAAACTGTTTGGAAACTGCATTAGCGTACAAACTGTTTGGAAACTGCATTAGCGTACAAACTGTTTGGAAACTGCATTAGCGTACAAACTGTTTGGAAACTGCATTAGCGTACAAACTGTTTGGAAACTGCATTAGCGTATAAACTGTTTGGAAACTGCATTAGCGTACAAACTGTTTGGAACTGCATGGGTTAGCTTTCCATAGAAGTGTAGCCACAGACGAGGCAGTAATTACCATTGCCCAATGCCAGAAGTTAGCTGAGGTAGTGTAAATGTTTCCTTTATAGAGCATTCTATATAAGCATTCCCAGTTTGGCATGGAAAAATGTTAATATTTTGAGAGTAGTCTAGAGGAAGCTAACTTCTTATGGGCCTGTTTCTTTGTAAATTTCTGCTTTGTAAACCCTAATGGGAAGGGCCAGTCTATGAACCTGCGATTATCTACATGTACACTACCTGTAGCACATTTGATAATGGGGTAGAGGGAAGCCTGATTGAACAAAGCTGAGGGATGATTGTGAGTAAGCCTTGTGTGTTACAGGACCACAGCGTAAACATTGCAGTCGATAAGTACATTAGCCAATAGTCTGAATATACAAATTGCTATCCTGATTCTTTCTTGATGCTGAAGCATCTCTGGGATGTCTCCTGGGTACTCTGCGGTCCCATTTAATTACTCTAATGTTCCTTGATTGGACCAAGATGCCAATAATTGCTTTGAATGGAAACCAAAATGAAATTTGTCTGCCTGGGGTCAGATTAATAATTCAGTTATTTTCCTTACCTCTGCCTGTAAACAGCAACATTCAGAATGCAAGCATAGCTGCTTGTATTGCGTTGCAAGCAGAGTGCTTTTGTGGTATAATGGGGAAAAGACAAATATTTTGGGGGAACACATCTTCCTTATTCATTGCTTGAATTGTATGTTTTTCTCACTATTCAAAGAACTAGTAATGTACTTTAACCATAACTGATATGTTGATATTATTGATTAAAGCAACCAGTAATTCTACATACAAACAGAAAAAAAAAACACCTGTATTACCATTATACCAAACAGCACCATATAATAACACCACATTTACCACCTTCCCTCTCATAAGGTCCATAAATACATGTTTCCATATTTCCTCATTTGTATTCCATTCCCACTGCCCAAACCAAAATCAGTTCACATCCTGATAGTCCAAAACTTCTTCCTCCACCCATTCTTCTCCATTTATTTACATCTTTTTTTCATATCCAAATACAATCAGAGTTTTTTCTTCAAACACAACCAACTCACACCCCTAGAATGATAATCAGCGATTGTCTAAGACTGCGGTCCCCAACCTTTTCAGGCTAAATGTGATTTATTAGGAGAGATTTTCTGGTTGAAGCATAAAACATTTCTGCTACATTTGTATTTTCAGGTGTCATGTCTATGAGCACAAAAAGAAATTGGCTGATAATTTTAGTTATAAATATGGATAAAATGTAATTGATTTATAGGTTCTTTGGGCTTCTTGAACTATTTTTGGGGTTTTCAGTTTTGATCTGTGGCTCCTGCCCAGGGTTATAATATCTGTACCCCAGTGTTCAGTAACAGCTTGGCTATTGAGTTGTGATGATCACAAGGATACACTGTGCTCCCTTCAGGCCTTGCTGGATAACATTGTCTTGTGAACTTCTATTTTTAGTGAAAGAAAGCTTTTTCTTTTACTACTGACCACAATGTAGTGCTTATTTTGGAAAATGTTGCAGTATGTTACATGTAGCTGCAATATACTGGGTATCCTATGTTATCACTGTCAATTAGTTCCTCTCTGGTCATTGGCTGAATCTGTGACCAGTCCTGATTGGCTGGAGCTGACAAGGGTTGGAGAAGGAAAGAGGTGGCACAGAGATATGTGCTGCAGTACTAGGAGAATGGGATTACCTAAAGCATTGGATAAATAAGAGGTTAAAAAATGTGGGCACTGCCCAGACAGTACCTCTGTGCCTACTATTCTGTTTGTTTACTTACAGCATTGGTAAGGGATTTTTGTAGCAGCAAGTATTGATTTTATGTTCCATCCACATACTTGTTTTGCAAGGCTTAAGTATGCCTTAGTAGTAAAACCTCAGTGCTTGTAATTACATTTCCCTCTGTGTAAATGTTCTTTATTGTATTGTTTTATATCTGCTGCTAATGGCATAAGTCTAGGTCCATTAGTTCTGAGTGAATTATGTGCATTAGAGAAGTTGAAATATTTCCTGTTCCTTTAAATATTTCGAGCCAACACAGCAGGCTCTGGACTCCTACAATGGTAAAAGTCATTCATGTTAATTTATTGGCATCAATATATTGGCTGCTTCTTTTATGTTCCATACAAGTTACTCTGTTTACCTCCTCCTTTACCAACACAGCAGTCTTACTTTATGATTGGGATACTGGCTATCTTTTTAAAGGAGAGATAAACCCGATCACATGTTAAAGAAACAGTGCAGATTATCAGTGCAGTGCTTTAGGAACGACACTAGTGCAGAAGTAGAAAGTGATCCATTTATGCTATATTGCACTTTTTGAAACTTTCTCTGGTATTTAAAGTTATGTAAACCCTGTCTGTAAAGAAATCCCCACTTATCTACTGTCAAGCAAAATAGCAATTAAGAAACTCCTGACTCACCCCTTAATTCAGCAGAGCTCAATATCCCTCTGTAACTGCTTTCTCCCTCTCAACCAGTTCCCTGCTGTGTGTAGCCACACCCCTCCTTTCCCTCCCTGACTTCTTCTCTACACTGCTGACCACAGCTGCAGTGGAACAGCTTTCATCTGTGCATGCTGAGTAGTGAGTGATGTCACTCGGGGTTGGGGCTTATCACTATATAGGAAGATTCTGTACACACAAGGGCTGGAGGATTGGGTCTGGTTTTCCATTTTTTGACTGAGCATACCACTATGCTCTGTTAGATAATTCCTCCTTCTGTCTACTCCGATTCTAAAATGAGAGTTTCATTGGTTTCCTTCTGAGAATCCATCATATATTTGTTTTAAATTATGTATTCCTTCTAATTCACTTAGCACTAAAATCAGAAAACTCTTTTATTTTCTTGAGAACTAAACCAGTTACTGATGTCCTCGGCTGCTTTGTTTGCAGTTTGCTCAATGCTGCTTCTCTAGGGTGCAAAGAGTCTAAATGGAAAGGAAACATCTCAGATGAGGTATGATTGTCAATTTCTGCATTTTTCCATCCATTAACTACCAGCCGAAGAGAACAGCATCCAACACATGTGACTGCCTGATAATTTCCCATTGTACTTCTAGCATTATTTCTGTTTAGTTTTTTTAAGTGCAGAACACTGATATGTGTGGAGGTAAAAGGCAATTATCTATGTTTTCCATTTTTTTTCTCTGCAGTAAGTAGTTGACAGAGTATTACACCCATCATTAAACTCTGATAGGGAACTTCAATATGCAAAACCTGTTTCATTTCTCTTGTTAAAAAAAAATCTATTCAAATTATGTTTCACCAGTGAAAGTGATAATACCGGACTGGTTGCTTCTTACTCCCCGGAGTCAGCATCTGGGGGAAAAAAATATATACTGTATATACTGTATATAAAGGAGGTATTGGAAACTTTCTCTAGCTTAACATTGTGTGTGGCACAATTTTAGCATTTCATAACCATGAATGCTCGTAATCCTTTAATGTTGTAATGTAAGTTGTCTCTCCTTCTTGATCAGGGATGAAATTGTAATTTTTAAACTTGCATGCATAGCTATACAGGGGAACCCCAGACAGTTATGATGTAGGGTTTGTATTTTCGACTCCAAGCTGCCTTAGAGCACAGATATTGCCTCTTGCAGTGCTTAGCCTATCTGCATAACCATTGTGACCATGATCACATCCCCACACTGCTTGGCCCAAGAACTGAAGCTATTAGAATGTTAAATATCCCCCTGTCTAATCACAGTGTAGAAGCAGCAATCTTCAGTGGCAGATTAGCACGCTGTGTTTATCAAGGTATCACTGAGCATTTATATTTATTGGTTGCATTACCCAGCGGCCAGTATATGGAATTATAATTGTTTGCTGTTAATCCATGACGTTGGCATAGTCCCAGTCTTTAAGTAGAGCTTTGCATTCTTGTACAGTTTGGATTTCTGCTTTGATCTTTGATGCTTGGGCTTAATTTGACTGGCTATCAAGGCCTTTGGTAGCATTAGACTCTGTGCTTTCTTGTTGGCACCCTTGTCCTTATCCATAATACATCTGTACCCACCTGCACCTTCAATTTGAACTCTTTCTCAATATTTTCTGCAATTGTTTTTGGTTTATATGGCTGACATATGGTATTAAATGCTTTCTAATAAATCATTCCTTATCTCAACCCTGCAAAAGATCCCATGCAGTGCACTTTGCCTTATTTATAAAGAGGTTAATTTATAATTATAAGGCACCCTGACTAGTACATTAATTATCACAGGGACACCACATGCAGCTGGACTGCTGCTCTGCATCTTGCATTTAATACCCTGAACATGGCCCTTAAATAAAATAATGGGTTGTGTACATATGTTAGACATCAGCACCCTGCAGCCTCTATGTACTGGGATCCTATTTACTTTGTCTATACTAGTCTACAAGGTTGAACTTGCACAGAAGCTGATTGTGTGCAGACAACATTGCTTTTGTGTGGGAATAATTTCTTGCTGAGGCCTCTCTCTTGACTGGAAGGTATTTTACGTAGTTTTCTTTTTTTTTCTGCTTGTTTATATAGTGGAAACCTATTCCACTTTCACTTCAGTCTCTGCCCCTGTAAAGTTTATAGTCTGATTTCCCTATGCAATCAGCAACACTGATATAGGGCCAGTTCAGTTATTTGCTGCTCACTGTGTCAGCAACTGCCCAGTAGTTGTCCTCATCAGGCCAATGTACAGGAAAATCGACAGGACATTTACAATACTATGCCTCACCCTCCCCTCCAGTCTTTTTTTCCTGTCTTTGTCAATGGAGGATTGGATGATCAAGATGTACATACTTAACACTTAACAACTGAAAGTATTCCAGGTCAGCCAGGAAGGATACTAAAGCCTGGGTGAGGAGGCTTTCATATACTTGTAACAAGGGCACCTTTTTCATACTAAGATGAATACAGTTTGCAGGGCCCAGTATATACCTATAGCAAATTAACCATATTTCCAAGAACCATGGGTGCTGCATCTAAAGAGAAGCGAGCTGAGGAAATCAAACATTAGTCTTTAAATTAAAGAGGGGGTGTGTTGGCTAACCTAACACTGTGTTGCTTTATTTACAGCTGTAATGTCTCCAACTGGGATAAACTATAAATGCAATGACTGCATCACAAACAGAGCCGCAAGGGCAATCAACAGCATCATCAAAAGCAGTCATCAGTGCTGTTAGAATCATCAACTGCATAAATCAAACAGGAGGGGTGGTACAAGTGTTCTCTAGAGGTGGTGACAGCCAGCTAGAGAACCAATAAGAAGAGAGATGGTTTATTTTCTGATACCTTTAAATCAAAGGGTCAGAATCTCTCTCAACCCCACTCACTTTAATAAGCAGGTAGAGACCTGTTTTATACCTCCATTAATAACCTCTTATTTAAAGCAGCGAGACTATCCTGGAAAACGTCTTTGACTTTTCCCGGTGCATAATTTTATTGAAGGACTCTTGAAATGTAAAAAGACTTAAATAAAGCCTAAAATCTAAGGACAGCTTACAGCGGCTGAAAATTCGCAAGTATGGTTTACAGATTTGGAGGCCTCAGTCAGTTTTAATATGAAGTGATTATGTGTGGGAAAGATGGTTAGACATTGCAAATTAGCTTTAGAATTCTTGTCAGAAGCATTCATTGTGCTGTTTCCTCTGTCAGCAAGGTTGGTGGTATGATTGGAGGGATATCTAGAGAAGCCTTTTGGTGAAAACCATGGCTAACAGATAGAAAAGTCAAAGGCTATTTTGGTTACTTTTTCAGAGTATCACGTTAATTCTAAGAAGATATTGATGCCTTTATTAAAAAGTGACAGAAAAAGTGTGTTATTTCTGTAAGATAGATTACCAGAATGCATGAGATTTGAGAGAGAAAAGGGTTCAGCAACAATAGTCAGATAGTAGATACTTGCTCAGTCTCCTCAAATCAATAGCAGCAGTGAGAGTTGGCAAGTCCAGACTCCCAACAGACTGAGAGAGGCTTCCTCTCTACTGCAGAAGTCTGGGCTGCCTTGATAATTGACTGTTGAGTTTTTCAGACAATATCAAGTGTCCTAAGATTAAAGTTCACACAATTGCCTAAAAAAAGAGTCTTTGGTTCTTTCAAAATTTCACTCATCCAGACAAGAGTCAGTATATTCAGTAAATGTCCAGTCCAGAGCAATAGTTTGTTTCTCAAATGCAATCCAGGGGTACTGCTCAAGGTTGTTTATGGTCATAAAATACGAATGGTCAAGTAGATTAAATCAGTACCTGGAGTAGAGCTCTTGATGACATCTTTAATCTCATTATTTGGATCACTCAAACCAGAAGATTGGTTAGGAAATCCCGACTTAAGGAATGTGCATTTCTATATACCAATACGTCTGGAACACTGGAAACGTCAAATTTTCAGTAGAATACATGCATGCACACTTTTACTGTTCCCAGGACAACAATTAGTACATTTTTGGGTACAAAGATGTAGTAACAGAGGATGACCATATTCCATCCCTTGAGCATTATTCTCATAGACACAGGATCACATGAGATGGCAGAAGAACTTGTAAAGAAGGTCATGGATTTTTTCCAACCATGTTTTTGCCTGGTAAAGAGAGAATAAGGTAGCATAATCACTGCTTACATTAATATTTCTGTGGGGATTATTCCACACTCCCACCAAGTCACATTACCTGTGGCAAAAGGATTTAATAGTCTTTTATTGCACCCAGAAAGCTACAGTGAACTTCAGAAAACTCTACGCAAAGATCTTAGATCTCATGTCATGGTGGAATCGCAACTAGATCCATAGATCACTACAAGCATTTTAGCTGACAAAGACTCAACTCAGGGGGTTATTCACTACAGCGGATTCCAATAGCAAATCCGCTACAATTTCCCCATTGTAAAGTCGCGACAATTTTTTTAATGTTAAGATTGTCACAATTTTCCCATAGTAAAGTTGCGACTGTGACAACATTCTCATTATAAAGATGTGACTGTGATAATATTCTCATTATAAAGATGTGACTGTGATAATATTCTCATTATAAAGACACGACTGCAACAGTGGCAGCCTATTGCGACTGTCTTTATCTGGCGAATTCGCACCTATACGCAACAATTTGGACTTTAGTGAATAACCCCCTCAATCTTTAAAGGAACATGAGATTGACAGAAGAATTTAAAATAGGACTGGTACAGTAGTGCCAGCCAGAAATCTTTACATTAATTGGTGCTATTGGTGGAACCCGACGTAATACTCTAACCATAGATACATCCAAAACAAAATGCGGTGCTCATCTGGCGATCTATTTGCAGAGAAGTTATGGCAAGTTCAAGAAATACCATGTAGTTTCCTGTAGCTTATGGCAGTAAACACCGTTAGCTTTTGTTAAAGGGTGTACATGTAAGGATAACTTTAAACAATGCAACAGCTGTTGCCTGTCCATGGAGGTATCAGAAGTGCGAGGTTGATAAAGAGAGTCAAGCCCAGCATGGTCTGGGCTCAGAGAAATATGTATCATATTACAGCAACTTGTGTTCCAGGGGAAGAGAATATATGAGGTTTCCTCCATTAAAGACTCATACAACCAGATGAATGGAGTTTACACAACTGAATCTACCTGTCACTTGTAAAATGCAAGGTACATCCAACCATGGCATCATTGTACAATTGAAAAAGCTAGCCCCCCCCCCCAGCCCCCCCATAGTTCCCATGTAAGCAGCAGAAAGGATTAGATGAAGTGAGCCAGCCCTGTGATCCTGGACTTACTTATGTGTTTCCTCCATTTTTGTTAATTTGGAAAGTTCTTAACAAGATACAGAAAGAGGTTGTAGATGGAAATAAATACTGTATTGTTAAATAAGTGACTCTATGAGAGAACAAGCACATAACAAAGGCAATAGTGCCTATATAAAAACTAAAAGCCAAAAGACCTAAACCAGCCAACGCTGAGGTGGATAAAGAAAATATGAATATAACACCCCAAAAAGTGTAAATAAATAAAAAAAATAAACCCAATGCGATTTCAAGTACAGTATGTAGTGATAATCTATTCAGAAAAGAGCTGCAAAGTATATGTATGAATTGTGGTAAAAACACCACGTTGTGGGCATATAAAAAAATATAAAGAACTATAGTGTAATACATTTTTATTGATCATTAAAAACAAGTGAAAGTGTACTTGCAAACATGTGGAGGTAAAATGCATAAACAAAAACCAAAACAATAGACAACACTCAGCAATCAAGTCTTGGTAGGAAAAAGGCTGCACACTCTAGTTGTCTCTATTTAACAAACCATTCTTATTACATGTGATTCCCTTCCTTCATTGTGCTCCGGTAGATCCTATTGGTGAATATGACAAGCAAAGGATGAACAGAATAGAATAACAGAGTAGATAATTATATGTCCTACGGTACAGCTAGCCATGTAGACTGGAGCTGAGATGGTAGAGCCTTTTTTATAGGAAATTACTGCAGGTTGGATTGTGGGAGAAAACTATGTAAGTATGAAGAAAACTTACAAACTCCATCCTAGTACTGACCATTACAAAAGGAACAGCGCCTTTGCCGTACAGTCTTGCATGGAGAGTGCTTAGGTCTCTGGACCAAGATAATGACAGAAAAGAGTTTTTGGGGGTTATTATTGAAGCAAGCAAATACTGTTGGAAGTTGTGGGTTGTTTGCTAATAAAATGCTCCATGTAAAAAGCTTGCCCCCTTTCAAACTGCTTTCATGGTCTCTTTCAGCAGAGTTTAGATCATGTGTATGACAATAATAGAGTGCAATGTCTGCTTTAAAATAATTAGCTTTATACTGATTGTGGAGTGCTAACATAGGTAACTGAACTCTTGGCTGTGTCAGTAACTTTTATTGGGGTTTGGGGATGACTGTTTAGTCTACGTGAGAGGGGACATTGCCTCTGTCAGTGCTGGGAATGGTTTTGTTAAACTAGGCAATAAGCATGTGATAGACAGCTGTATGGGAGAGACAAAGTGAATGTATGTATCTAAAAATATTTATTCTTAACAAATGCTAGCAGGAGACAACTGATTCCCATGATTACAAGACATTGTTGGGCATTATGAGACGTCAGCTAAAACACAAAATCCTGATACATTCTGCGCTCTCAGCTATAGGGACCGCCCATCGCCATCCTAATCAGCCCAAATAATCTCCATCTGTTCCTTGGGTTTTTGTTTGGGTTGCACTACAGCGTTGCACACAGCCATCAGTGTGTATATGTTTCCGTTCTGTGGGCGGGATTGTAAGTTGTGCAGATGTTGCATTTAAATTTGTGTATTGTGATATGAAAAAGCATCTAAAGCAGGTTTCATTCATTTTTTTCCTTTTCACTAAAGCAGAATTAACTTTCTGGCATTTCTTTCAACTTCGAGAACTTGTTATTTAACTTAGTAACATAGTTTATAATAGTAACATACAGTAGTTTATAATAGTAACACAGTAACATAGTTTATCATAGTAACAGTTTATAATAGTAACATAGTTTATAATAGTAACATAGTATATACTGCTGAAAAAAGACACAAGTCCATCCAGTTCAGCTTGCGGACCTTTACAGGCATATCTGCGGCCCGCACAAAAGTCTCAAACTTTGTCTCTAAAGTTTAGAGACAGAGTTTGAGACTTTTGTGCGGGCCGCAGATATACAAAACTCGCAATCAGCATGTACAAAATTCACAATCAGCACTTCCGGCATCTGCTTAAGTGATCAGCTGCCGACCAACTAGCTCCGCATCAATCCATGACGTGTGTACTTTGGTCGGCTGCTGATCACATAAGCAGGTCATGTAGGCCAATGAATGACGACCCTGAAGTGCTGATCGTGAGTTTGTACACCTGCGGCTCTTGTGGCTGGTGATCACCTACTGTGACAGTGCTGAGGAAGAAGGGACCCGCTGCTGCACAGGCAAAGTCCAAGCAAGTGAGTGGCCCTCCTGTATGTAACCATTAAAAACTAAAGAGAGGGGTGAGCACTCAGATTATAAATAATTGTGATGCATAAAACAGTGGTGCTGGTGTCAAGCCTCAGGACAAAACACTAAAAATGATTGAAAAAAATGATAGCAATTAAATGTTTAGTTTTTAATTGCTGTATTTTTGTTAAATATATTAGTTGCTGTTGCGCACTGCAAATATATGTTGCTGTTACATATTACTACTTCATATCTTGTTTTCATGACTGCTGTTAAAATACGTGTGGGACATTAGCTGCTGTGTGCGGCCCTCGCAACAACCTCTTGTTACTCATGTGGCCCTCCGGGTACCCTGAGTTTGACACGCCTGGTGTACTGTATGTGTGCAGTGAGTAGGATGGGTTTATTACAGATACGAGGGCTGTATTTACAGTATATGAAGTGGTACCAAATGGAGTATAAGTGTTTATATGAAGTAAATCTGGGTTATATAGTTAGATTGAATAAAGTCCATAATGTTCCATTTGGCTTTTTAGAGAAATCTTCACGTTACACTATTAATCAGAAGGAAAGTAGTTGTTTGCTGATTCATCACATTCTCCACTTTCCCCTCCAGATCTCGCAGCTCCCACACTTTCATTCCTGCCACCCAGTTTGACATTTTGTTGTTGGACTTTCTGTTTCTAATTTAGCCTCCGATCTGAAAAAGCATTTCGGTTCTACCAAAATAAATAGCTGTCAGACCGTGGGAGTTTGGGTGCGCAGTGTTCCGATGTGTCACCATAATATTATCTTTGTTTCATTGTGTACAACGGGGCAATTTAAGTCATGGTACTGGAACCCTTGTACCAGTCACAACAGAGCAGATAATATCAGGCTTTTGTGCTGGAGTTTATCCAGGCTCCAACAAATATTCAGCATTCTGGGAGAGAATAGGAAACATTCTCAGGAAGCTCTAGGTATTCCCACCTGCGTTGTTCATTGCAGAGTCCTGATTGCATTGTTTTACTGTAACAGCTTCCTGTCTGTGGATATCTGTAATCAGTAATAATAAACAAATAGCCACTGCCATTATCTTCAGTTCAATTTAGATATTACATTGCCTTTATATTCTAAAAAATAAAAGTAAATTTGTTTTTAAAATTAAAAAAAAAACAACAACATATTTTCTTGGAATGATGCAGATATTTTTTAAGTGAAGACAAACATCCCCTAAATGGTTTATTATTTGGAGTTGATGTCATTTTTTTTTTCCATGATGATTTTTCCACTAGAGGGCAGTGTTAAATTGGAATCTGTGGGAGATGTATGTCATTGCCTTTGGCAGCAAAACAGTATGGCAGCTAGTAATCATATTGATTTATACAAATAGGAAAGTGTCTATGTATGAAATCTGTTGTGCAGAGTAATCAATATCAATATGTATTACTACCGGTTAACAAGAAAATAAATGGAAATCATTGCATTAATCTAAAGACATTAAATGTTACCTTTAATAAGTAATGTATATTGTTTTTCAGAACCGCAGGTATGATGGGACTGATTTGTATACTTGATGGCACCGACAAAGGGCTATAGTAGATTTCTAGCCTATTAGGCAAAGCGGGGGGACCCAGCTACTTATATAACTGCAGCAGTGAAGTTAAAAGCTTACGGTGATATTAGCCCCTGATTTCCCATTTTTAAACAATCTTAATTTCATTTTTTACATCATTTTTAAACAGCATGTTTCTATGGCATCAGTGGTTGGCTTGGATCTCTTTGTAGCCAGCAGTAACCTTGCACCGCCTGATGCAGTGAAGCGCTAAGCAATCAGAATAGCGTTGCATCAGCGCCTTGATAGCGTCTATACCGGTGTGTTTATAAGCAGTGAGGAATGCTATCTTGGTGTTTGTCCTTTCACTGAGTGAATGAGTAGGTGTTGGACAGAATTTAGCACCACCCAGTGGCTGTGTAAAGAAAGCAACAGGCTGTATTTGTCAGAGGAAAGAAGTCCTTTCTGTGTAAAGGAAATTTCAACCAATATTGGTTAAAGACAATCTCACTGCTGGTGTTAGAAAACGTTCCTCGTATTTGGTGTAAAAGAAATGGCCTTGTGTGTAAAATCTACAAATGTTATTTGTAAAGAAAGCTTATTCTTTAATTTCTAAATCTCTGTTTTAATTTTAATACCTCTACTAATATATTATTATTAGAAGGGGCTGTTGGTAGCATTAATTACACTTTATGCAGCAGCCGGATCATTCGGGAAGCTTGATTTTCTGGTGTGTTAAAGAGATTTTGTGCACCTTGCATATCCACACAGGCCTTTTCTCATGATAAATCTGGTATGCTTGTGAATTGGTTATTCATTGTGTGCTGCTCTATTGAGACCTGTGAAGAACCGTATCTTTTCAGATATTATCAACACCCCTGGGTTTCTGTAGGAATGAGTCTAGCTGCGTGTCTAGTCTGACATACAAAGCTCCAGTGATTTGGCATAGCAAGGCTAGCTGATCTCTAGAAAACTGCTCCTTTAGGGAACAATACATATTAAACCTATGTTGGTGTAAATATTAGCATTTCAGGTACTTCCCTTTGTTTTATTCTATGCAGTGGTAGATTTCAGTTTTCCAGGCTAAAGCATTTCTTGCATTGTCACTAATGTTGTACGTCATTAGCTTTATTGGTTATTACCAGATCTTTTGAAATAGGAGAATATTTATTATTTAAATGTAAGGAAACTTAAAATATTTATTTAAAAATGTAACACATTTTGCTTTTGTTATGACAATCACATTTCGAGATTTGTTGCATCATTTTAACATAATTGTGCTTTGGGTAATGAATAAATATTTACTAAACCGATTCGGACTGGGTCAAGCCAGGAGACTGGCTGGGTGTGAAAGCTGCCCGTAATGGTCCATGACCCAGAATGCTTTCACAGTCTTAGTTTTACCATTATTTTAGAACAGTTGGCTGGACCAGTGAGGAGCTATGTGTGGGATGTTGCAGGAAGGATAATGCTTGATAAGCACCACTTATCTGCCATATACAAAGAAGTCTGGTGTGCCAATTTCACATAGTGCACTTGTACGCAACCTCAGGGCCTCTCTATCTAAACACAAGCTTTTCTTACCTTATCTTGTGTGGTTAGTGGAACACTTTGTGAGGAAAGCATTGCTTAGATCTGCACATTAACTGAAGGTACTGACAGTCTGCACCTCAAATACAATTTACATGTGCATTTATGTGTGTTTCTGTGCTGGTATTTAACTCCATTTATTGCTTAAAGGAGAAGTATAGTCAGATTGAAGATCTTTACATGCAGTACTATACCTTTGTGAGAAGTGTTTCTCCCCAGTTGATGTTTCATATGAAGCTGGTTGATTTATAACAGAGCACTGATAAACTCTCACACCAGGAAATGTACAGTATGTGATATAACTGCTAAACATGAGAAGAAAAAGCTGCCTGACTGCTATTGGTTAAGCAGTGTGCTGACCTTTTGGCTTCTTCAGTCAAAGCTTGTTTACATTCCTGGAACACAGGAGATTACAGAGGAAAGCTAACTTGTGCGCAGGCATTAAGTAGTAAGTAAAAATGTGTGTGTGTGGGGGGGAAGGTTACCTTTTCATGGAAAACTGTCCAGTGCACGTCACACTCACATTTCCTGGTGTGGGAGTTTATCAGTGCTGCCTACTCAATCATTCTGCTTCACATGAAACTACTACTGGGGAGAAACACTTCTCACTAAGGTATAGTACTGCATATGTAAAGATGTAATCTGACTATAGTTCCCTTTTAATGAAATCAATTAACTGTGTTCTATCTAAGTGACATGTTTTATTATAGAAATGGCTGTCTATAACAAATGCAAGGTCTGGGGCTGAGCAGTGTATTTAACCTGTGAGTGCTGTTAGTTAATTCCTAGATATGGTACATCACTATGAAAAGGGATGCGCTTCATTCCTGTAGCAGCTAATTTCTTCATGGTAATTAATGATCCTACCGAACCAGCGCAATTTATTCCAGGGAAAGTTCTCAAAGCCATTTCACATGTACGGTTTGTCAATAATAGAATTTTAGAAACTGAGAGATAAATTCTAGTTTACAGACCCAATGGAAATCCATAGAATGAAAAAAAAGACTGAATTCTATAAATTGTTGGCATTTGGTTATGTTTTCATGGCATAGTGGGAAATCAGCCAACACAAATATTCTATAGCAGCCAATGCACCTGGCAGCTTTCACTGCTTGTCTGCAGTTTGGCTAATAACTGAGCTCATCTGATGGTAGCCCGGGGTCAGTGTTACCCGTGGTATGCCCCGGGGTCAATGTTTCAGTGTTACCCATGGCATGCCCCGGGGTCAGTGTTACCCGTGGCATGCCCCCGGGGTCAGTGTTACCCGTGGCATGCCCCCGGGGTCAGGTGTTACCCGTGGCATGCCCCCGGGGTCAGGGTTACCCGTGGCATGCCCCCGGGGTCAGGGTTACCCGTGGCATGCCCCGGGGTAAGTGTTACCCGTGGTATGCCACAACCCTTTTTCCATGCTGCTTTTAAACCATACCTGAGAAATGCAGGTTAGTGGGTAGAAATCTGTTGTCTCTGGCAGCCGGCAGTGTTCTCCCTGTAACCCACTACTGTTTCACATTGAAGTGAAAGGGCTGAGTTTTTTGTGGTTGTATATGCAGGAAACAGAGGCAGAAAGTTTATTGTATCTCCCTGAAAAGCATAGTAACCCCAAAAAAATTAAAATTCCTCAAACACATTTTAAGTTTATCTCTATTCAATCTGTGCTTCCAAAAAAATATACATGGTGTCTATAAAGTAAGATATTTAGCTTTAAAAATGGGGCTTTAGGGCAACACATCCTGTATATGTATTATATAAAGCTCCATAGAAGCCAACTGTAATCATTCACCGTTCTCCGAGGAATCTCTGCTTGTAACAAGTGGCGAGTCAATGAATGCCATCATTATCAAATTACCATATGCAGGCCGAAAACCATTAATACTAACTGAGGTCTGGCAACACGTTGCTTTTCCCTTCTGTGGGCTATGATAAACATTGATTTTATTATTGAGTTGTTCTTTTCCTGCTATAAAACACAACACTGCAGTGGAAGTGATAGAAACATGAAAAGAGCATCTTCCTTGTCCTCTATACAGTATGTGTCCGTGTGAAATATAAATGATATTCTTACCTTTCTAAGCTTGCAATGTCTATAAACAGTAGGTGTATTTTATTGACGTTACTGGAGAACCTCACTTGATCTCATTATTTATATCACTACATCACCCATCCCCTCTAGGGAACTATATAACTATATGTGCCCTGTCCGTGGATATGTGGCCTTGCTTTAAGACTTAAACTGAAACCAGACATACTCAGTTTGAATATTTTAGGGCAATTGTATCTGTAAATGTGACCTTTTAGTAAATGGTACGACAGGCTTTTTGTGCTTTATCCATCTTCATTTCATTTCAATAGAGCCATTATTTTCCCTATAGGGTAACTGTCTCTGCCAAATGTTAGCAAGATCATTTACTCTGTGAATGAAATCGCTGCGTCATGTTCATTAACTGCAGTTTATTTGGCAGTAAATATTATCAGAAGACAACTCAGATTGCTATTTATTCATTACAGGGGGGGATGTTAGCGTCCAATGATTCCATCTGTCACTTATCTGTCCTTGGCAAACAGAGTCCGGACATTTCAGTTATAAATATATATGTATACAGTGCCTACAAGTAGTATTCAACCCCCTGCAGATTTAGCAGGTTTG
>WMED01010048.1:0-15976 GCA_019650415.1 Pipa parva | reverse complement strand
CAAACAACAAAAACTCCTAAACCATATCACAACTGCAGCTAAATGCCTAATATCAACCCATTGGAGAAAAACACAAGCGCCTACTAAACAAGATTTGATTGTGAGGATACAAAAAATAAAAATTATGGAAGAACTAATAGCAAAAACCCAGAACAAACATGCAGACTTTAGGGAAATCTGGCAAAACTGGATGCTAAAATTCAGATGAACTAATACAAAAGAAGATAAACTCCATCAAAAGAAGAAACAGAGACAAAAAAGTTGATAAGATTACACAGATCTGGGCGAAATTTATTAAGGGCGAAAAGATCGCCTGAAGTTAAATTACGATTGCACGTGCGGAATTTTTACCGCACGATCGGAATTTCGATCATGCGGTAAAAATTCCGCACTTAATAAATTTCGCCCTAGATAGTCCCATAATCCAGTTAAGAAAACACGCATACACAACTCACTTATACCGAATAAAAACATGAATTCAGATTAGCAGCAGATTAGGTACTCACCAGAAGTAAAGCCTACAAACAGTCATGATAATTAAAATGCTGAGAAAACATGTATTGTTTAAAGTTTAACCTTTCTTTATAGATAATATGATGTATTATAGTAGTTATAGTACAACGGATACGAACATTGAATGGGTTTACATATGATAACAATAATCTTATGCCTGTAAATTCTTTGCTTTTTTACCTGAAAAATTCAATTAAAATTATAAATGCAAAAAAAAGGTACGATACTGATGTAAATGTAGTAGTCATTGCAAAGGTATTTAAAGCGATTACCCATTTCTGCAGTTTTGCTGAATACCAAATGCTAGACTGATTATTTTACTCATTTTCAAAGTAATGTATTCAGAAAACCAAGCCAGTGGGGCAACAAAGGTTGGAGCACATGGTAAACCAGGCTTAGCCAAGTCTAGCACCATTTTGTGCTTACCAGGTATATTTATATCATTCTCCTTTGGCTGTTTTCCTATAGGAAACTCCTTTGGGATTTATTCTACCTATTTTCACTGACTAATTACTACCCAAAGGAATGCCTGAACCCAAAATGTGCAATTTGGGGCAGTTTAGGAACTGGAAGATTTCGAACCTTACTGACTAAAGTGTGAATTCACCTGTCAAATTAACTTCACTGCAGTTTGAGTCGCATCGCCAAAAATAGTCATGAATTTACTTCTCAGAATTGACTAAGCAGAGAATACACTTGCCAAACAGGCAGACAGCAGGGATTGCTTTTGCATGCGTAGTGTGGCATAGTCAGGCGGATAGAAGTAGGATGAGAAGTCATACGGAGTGAGGCGAATTTGACAAGTGAAGAGTAGTGACATTAGTCTCACCATAACCCAATAACTGTATTCTGTGAATATTCTGTTTCTGTGTTAGCTTGTCCTTAGGTCCTGTTGTCAGTTGCAGTCTCCATTATCACTTTTGAATGCATAATCATCTTACGCAACACTGGAGCCCTGCCATCAACCCCCCAAATTCACCACTCTGAGGTGGCAAAGTCAAACAGGTGAATTTGGAGCAGTTCCCCTAGTCACCTTCACTCCTTTTCCTCTGATTAGTTAATAGTAGAAGTACCAGTGCAAGTGCACTCAAAATGATGCGAAGAGCTCTGTAAGTTTGCAACTTGTGTAGTTGCTCAAATTGGTCATGTATTCATCACTTCGCAGACTTTGCTCAGTAAGTGAACATGGGGAAGTGGAGAATAAACACAAATTCACATCTCTACTCGACTATTCGGACCTTAGTCAATGAGGCTCACAATGTGTTAACCTTGTCATGGTACAGTTTTCTAGCGGCTGGGGGATTTAGCAAAAGCTTTTGTACAAACCCAGCTAAATTTATATGTAAAATGGCAGCTGGAATCATGATTGACATCATTATCATGACTTGTAAATCATCCTTTCAACCTTTTTTCTGTATATCCTAAAGGGAGAAGATTAGTCTGGAACAGAGGTAGGTAAGAAACAGTTTTTCATTCAAATGCTGCACCAGAATTAATACTATCTATTTGCACAACTTCATATACTGTATATAATTCTGTCATCTTTGGAAAATGTTTATATGATGCCTTGCCAAAATAGCTTTAGAGAATCACATCAACTCATCAAAGATTTACAGCTTGACATTGGAATCCCTTCTACCAGGGGCCTGGTAGCAGCTGCCTTTCCTATCTGTACAAACCTTGGAATGACGACTCACATTGTTACCAGCCAACCCAGTCTGGTCTCAGTTAAATCTCAACTGGTGAAGACTGGTATAAAACTGGGGTAGGAATCAATTGTGTATATTTCAAAAACTTTCATAGAAATGGATCTGCTTTAAGGACAAGCACTCACTCACTAGTGAATCAGCATTCACTAAAAAGGAACACCCTGATATGTGGAGAGATCCAGTTTGAAAGATACACTGCAAGATGTACAGTATATTGCAATATGTAATGGGTGTACAATAAATGTTCCAAATGTAAAATTACCTCATACTTGTGGAATTTTGAATGTAAAGGACAGATATATAGGATTTTCAAAGGATGAATAATTGTAATACAATATGATGTGTATTTTGAGAGTTAACAAAGATATCATTGCATATACTGTATTTTGATTTGTGAAATATTATGTACAACCTGCAATACACTATGAAGAAACAAATGATTATCAAGTAACACAGAGCAGCAATCAGTTTATCTAAGGAGACTTTAGACAACAGGAAACATATGCAAATAAGCCTTTCTAAATGGAAATTTCTGGGAAACTTGCCATTTTTGTAGGAGGTGGTATGATTTAGCAAAAGCTTTCAGCATTCTTAAAATTCAGGTGAAATATAAAATGGCAAAATATTCAGGAATCTTTTCTTCTTTATATTTTTATACTTTTTCCCATTCCATAAAGCCATCCTCTCTGCACAAAATGTGCAACTTAGACACTCCTATGGCACTAAATATGGCTTCCCAAAGGCTTGTTTGCATTCTGTGTATCATGCTTGGAAGTTAAGCTAGTTAGAGCATTATGGGGTCCCTCTGGGAGTGGTTTGGATGGGATGGAGGTTTAGAGTTAGGAAGGGAAGGATATTAAACCAATTGTCAAAACTTATTAAACCTTGTCAACCCTATAGAACTTTCAAGAAACTAGATTGTCTAGATTGTTAATTGGTCTAGCATGAATCAGTAAATAAAAGCAAAAATAAAAAAGCAAAAAATAATGAAAAACAAAACAAATGCTTGGTTCAGGCTTATTGTATGTATGTGTACATGTACTGTACAGTATATACTGTATAACCTTAATTACATAGCGCCCCTAATTTACACAGCATTGTACAATTCAGCAATATAAATATAGTACATACATGCAGGGGCGTTTCTGGCCCTATTGACACCCTGGCTGAACCGCCCCTTGACCTCCCCCCCGAGGAATATCACATGGTCTTAAGTAGTCAGACCCTTTGCTCAGTATTGAGTATATGCCCGCTTTTGAGATAGTACAGCCATGAGTCTTCTTGGGAATGATGCAACAAGTTTTTCACACTTGGATTTGGGGATCCTCTGCCATTCTTCCTTGCAGATCCTCTCCAGTCCCCTCAGGTTGGATGGTGAATGTTGGTGGACAGCCATTTTCAAGTCTCTCCAGAGATGCTCAATTGGGTTTACAGTAGGTTAGGGCTCTTTCTGGGCCAGTCAATAATGTGCACAGAGTTGTTCTGAAGCCACTGCTTTGTTATTTTGGCTGTGGGCTTAGGGTCATTGTCTTGTCTCCACACATACCACTTAGAAATAACACCAAAAAGTTCAATCTTAGTCTCATCAGACCAGAGAATCTTATTTCTCATAGTCTGGGAGTCCTTCATGTGTTTTTTTTGCAAACTGTATTTGGGCTTTCATATGTCTTGCACTGAGGAGAGGCTTCTGTCGGCACACATTGCCATAAAACATCGACTAGTGGAGGTTTGCAGTGATAGTTGACTTGTGAAGCTTTCTCCTATCTCCCTACTGCATCTCTGGACCTCATATATATATATATACTGCATACTACAGGGCGCAAAAAGATTAGCAACCATTACCTACATACAAGAGAAAAGGAAAACAGCAACCAGAGTCCTGAGAGTTAGTAGAAGGCTGGTGCAGGGAATTGTGTAACACCCTTTTACTGGCATGTCATGCCTGAGCTATGAGATACACAACAGAGCCCCACATGGGTCTGAGCTGAAACATGGCAGGAGCAGAGGCTAATGATTCCCCCCAGAGCTATGTGATTTCAATCAGATTGAGTCATTGTGGGAAGAGTTGGGGAAACAGATCAGGATGCATTAAGGCTGTTTGGAGCCAGGACACATCTTGGCAAAGACCTCTGGATTGTTATGCACAGCAAGAGATTGATTGAGCTGGAAGAGCAGGAAACTGTAATGCCCCCTCCTTTAGGACATGGGCCTGGAATTCCATCCAGTTGAGAACAAACAATTACAAACCAGGGTCTGTGCCAGAAAGGTGTCAGAAGTCTCCATGGCCGTGCTGCTTCTAGCATGCAGCTGCTATGGGTAATGCATTTACCTATAAAATAACAATCCCATCCATCCTTTTAAGCTGAGGTAGTGCCATGTTTGATATCTCAATTAAAGTAGAAACCATCTTGCATATATTAAAAAAGAAATAATCCACATTCTGTTGTTTCTCGTTTGTAAGTAGAAGTTGAAGATAATTATTGTGTCCTTTTTCTTCTATGCAAACAAGACAAGTGCTGTTAAAACAAACAAACTAACAGTTAGCGCAAATACATGAGATTTTGTTCTCTGTGAGAGCTAAGCACTTAATGCACAGCAAATACAAATGAGACTCTTTTGTTGAGTGATTTGTCATTCTCATCTTTAAGGCCTAGGCATGTTGGCATTTTACCCCCTTACTTTTAGAAGCAGCCAAATGCCTAAAAGAAATCCCCATCTACTTACCCGTGTACCTCAGTACACCAGTCTAAGGATACAGTGGTACGCAAGTAAGTGAATAGGAAATGTTTGAAGTGCTTTGCCATCACAGAAAAGGGCATTTCAGTAGAATGCTGATAACATTTCCAGTCATTGGAAAAAGGGAGTAGAAAGGAACCAGAATGCAGTCCCACATAGAAGGGCAGGGTAATATGGAAGAGCACAGAGGCTGAAAGAAATAGCGAGTCATTTGCAAGAGGGATCAGCCCAAATATTGCACTAGCTGTTCATAATAATCATTAAATACCCAAAAGTGCAGGAGAAATCTGCATCACCATTGTCTGTTGTGCATTCCAAAGTGTTAAGCTTGCTGCTACTAGATGTTTTTGCCAAAATGGATTATTACAAGCTACGTGTAGCTCCTGCTGCTGCATAATAATAAAAAGTGCTTCCAAGTAATGTTCTCTAAATCTAGTCATTATTATATTAATTACTTTATTATTATTATTATATAATCCATAATTTACAAGGGCACCTGCCACTTTAAGGCCTAGTTACATTACTGTAGACATTTTCCTGGTTAGATAGATATAAGGGTATGAGTTAGCCACTTACATATAGGAGTCACATTTTATGCATTTATATTATAATTAAAAAAAAATGTACTAGGGATTCTTAGACAGAACAGTAGCCAAATGACTAATCTACTCCTATTATAGAGATAGTTAAATGATTCTACTTCCTGGTTGATGGAAGCACTATTTTAAATCTTCAAGATTTATTGATCATTACAATGAAAAAAGCCATTGTGAGCACAAATGTACTAAGCTTTTTCATTGGCTGAGTTGATCACCTGGTATGACTGAAGAATGGTAGAAAAGGACTAAACTGGGAGTGCAGGGGATGATTATGGTTGGAAGCTGAGGTTGAGTGTATTTCAGCATAGAAAGCTGAGCAATGAGAAGATACTGCAGGAAGAGAGTGTGTGCCATGCAGGGTAGGCGTTTTTGGAGCCAAACAGGGTGGCTGTGTGAAACATCCTCATTAAACGAACAATATGGCAACTCATATTCAACAGTTGGTGATTCCAGTTATTGTATATTTTGCAGTCATAAACTAGTTATGACTAGTTGAACTAGTTTCAGACAAAGCTCTAGTTAGTAATTCCATCATATGCACAGCCAACAGTAGGTAATATATCCATGTCCAGGAATCCGATGGATTTTCGAATTTTCTTTTAGAATGAGATCCTGCATCATGCAGTGCAAATTCAACAGGTAAATGGGATTCGCATCCCTTCACTTTGACAGAAGCAAATTTGTTACTCCTTATTCACCCCCTACTTTTCCACTTTACTCTAGCAAATTCAAACTGGCACATTCAGAGCTGTATAGAGCAGGTGAATTTGATACTTACGTGCAATCCAACGCTTGGTTGTCAAAAGTCACATGCATGTACATGCAAACTGAACTGAAGAATTGCATAAGTCCCCAACCATCCTAAACTATAAAATTAGTGAATTCACCACATTGCAGTTTGATGAATATGTGAAGTGGTGAACGGATATGAATTTATCTATGTGACTGTTCAAACTTTGATCAATAACTCTCTAATAATTTCCCACTGGTTGATGCTTTAGCAACATTTGAATTGCCAATTAATACCTTCACTTAGCTTTAGTGTGTTCAACAGTGTGTCATTTAGATTAGTTGTGTTTGGAAGTAATTAGATCTCCACTGGTAATAACATGGGACTCCTCTGATGGATTGCTATGATTTTGGTATTTAGGAAACTGCTTAATGTGAGATGAACTGATCTGACCCAGTGAGGAACTTCTTATATAGTAAGGCTTTGTGCAAACAATTTGACTTTTAACTCTATATTTGAAGAAAGAAACAAGAGAAAAACTATGTAAAAAGCAAATAAAACTATTGAGAATGAAATGAGTAACCTGCTTAGCAGATAATATGAAATAGTGTTGATATGTAAAGCAAAGCTAAACCATAAGCAACATCCCTTCTGTTTTTATAGTGCATAAGTGGTGTGGTCACATTTATTTACTGACTTACTTAATTTATGATAGGTACTGCAACGTGCCTCTTATTCTTTAACGACGAGCTCCTCCCACCTCCTAAGCCCTGGACAAAAGAACATTCTGAGGATAAATCATTAAAGTCCAAATAGTCACATGAAAGTGTGAATCCACATCCATTCTCTACTTTTCATACTCCACTTATTCATTAAAGAAATTTTTTTTTCGTGATGTGGTGAATACACAACCAGTTTGACAGCTTGTAATGGATATGAATTTTTAGGTGGTTATCCACTAAAGTCCGAATTGTTGCGTATAGGTGTTAATTTGCCAGCTAAAGACAGTCGTAATAGACTGCTACTGTCGCAGTTGCGTCTTTATAATGAGAATATTTTTGACTTTACTACAGAAGACTGTCGCAGTCGCAACTTCAAAAATTGTCACAGTCACAACTTTACAATGGGGAATTTGTCGCGGATTTGTTATGGGAATCCGCTGTTTGAGAATTCAACTGTCTAATTCGCACCTTAGTGAATAACCCCCGCTTTGCTTCGAGAGTCAATGTGACAGAAATTCAGGTACCCATCAAGTGTTAAGTAAATTCTCTGATTTGACTTCGCCAGCTCAAGGTAGCGAATTAGGAACCTGACAGCAGGATTCCTGTTTAGTAAAAGGCAAAATTTCACTCCAAACCCATAGAAAATACAGCAACCAAGTGACGACATCAACTAAGAATAATGTGGCACGAAAAGGGATATAAAAATCACTTTAATTTAGGTGACTATAATACGGTGAAAATAGTGGTGATCAAAATAGGATCATTCTTACGTATTTTTGGTAGTTTGTCATTAAAATAAGAAATAGATATTTAAAGTGACAGCATTAAACAGATTCATGTGAAGATGATGTCACTTCACTTTGCTATTGGTATTTTGGGTTAAATCAGTACAAGACCGCAAGTATCTGACTGACTACGCTAAACTATTATTTGAATAATGTATGTGGCCATTAGATATATTGCCAAGAGAATCTGTAGTTTAGTTAATAATAATGAATTACCTTCTTCTGCCTTTTGCGCAGGCTGCCAGCACTGCATTTGCATGAAAACTAAACAGCATCCTTTTAACTCTACTTAAAAAGGAACTTCAGGCTTGATTAGTCTAGGGGTGATTAGAGTGATGGAGGGGGATCAGGGGTGATTTTCAGCAGGGTCGACAACCTAGTTACAGTTTTAAAAAGACTCATTTGCACCATTATCTTACAATTTTCTATAGGCAATTTAATGTAGTGACCTGGTTCTATATATATATTATAAAACTAGTGCTGGGGGGATACTCATGGATATGACTCTTAGGGGGGAATTCACCAAGCTCTGAAGTGAGATGCGTAGTGTTCGCCTCACTTCGGAAAAACTGACATGCGCATGCTGATGTCCTGCACGCGGATATCAGCATGCACATTAAAGGGATTCCCCTCCCGGCGAGAGCACTCGAGTCTCCTTGCCGGGAGGGGAATCCCTTTAATGCGCATGCTGATGTCCGCTCGTAGGACATCAGCATGCGCATGTCAGTTTTTCCGAAGTGAGGCGAACACTACGCATCTCACTTCGGAGCTTCCTGAATTCCCCCCTTAGGCTCCAGCGCTGCCTCTGCTCTGTTCATGATCCCGATCTCTTCAGCTGATGACAGCTGACTAGTTCCTCTTCACTTCTAGTTCCTATGTGTTTTGCTGAAATGAACAAGTACAGTAGCAGATTTATTAGCCGCTTACCCATATTCATTTATTCAGTAAACTCTGTGATGTGGCAAATTAAAGACCAATTCAACAGCTTACAATAGTCACAGACTTACCAAGCACTTTGCACCACTTTGCATGCACGTGCACAGGTCATTTTCCTATTCCTCATATATCAGAGTCTATCACAGTGGCAAGTCTGACAAGGCAGGCTGTGTTAAATTTGGCAGTTTTACTTTGCCATATCAAAGTGGTGAATTAGGGGCTGATGGCAGGGCTCCCACTGTCCAACTGACTTCACCGCACTACCCAAGAGACAGCCAGTGATGCAGTCACGTCCTCACTATAGAAACTCTCTGCTTAGTGAATGAGTAGAGTATTTGTGACTGTCAGAGCGCAATCACCCAAAGTGATTTGCTCATGACATATCTATGAGCATTTTATGATGTCATAGTGTTCATGACCTTTTATTGTATCACAGCGGTTTTAACCACTTCAATCATTTTTGCCTCCCATCTCATGTAAAGTGTTTAGCTTCTAAATATTGTATACTTCTGTCTGGCTTTCCTCATGTACTGTAGGATTCCCCACTCCACCAGGTTCAGTATACTGAAAATGAGGTGCATTCTGCCTCAAGCTGTGGAACTGCCTCCTTTTGCCATTCAGCTGTTGAAGTCGATAAAGTCCTTCTACTCTGCCTTCATGCTCTCTCATTTTTGACACTGTGGAGGTCTGCAGTGACTCTACTTGTAGATTTGCTTCTTCTGTATTACTACTATCTTGACTGTGCTTTTATCAATAAAGATATTAACAAGCATATTCAACTTGAAATTTATGACTATTGACTACCCGACCTGATTTTCCCATAACCTCTTACATTCAGTTTTTGAACCAAGAAATGCAATGAATACATTTGGTCATTTTATCCAGTTGGAAAATCCAATCCCCGTCTTTCAACTACAAATTTACATTGAAGAGCAACAAAGTTAGCATCAAATTGTAGCTGTGCCAAAATATGTATGCAAGAAAGTTCTGTAAATCTGCATTCCTGTGTAGTATTATGGCAGGATCTGTAAAACAGATTAAAAGAGAACAGTTATTATTTCCTCGGAAACATCCTCCCATTATTTTATTAGATTAAACAACTCATTGATGGGCCTATTTGTCTTAATATTTACTGAGTGTTTTAGTTTATACAACATCTTGATCTGTTTTCATATCTGCCAAGGACACAGTTAATTCCCTATTTAATTCCATCAGGCCCAATCCTGAGATTTGCCCACATGCTGTTTATAGTTAATTAACCTCTTTTATTAAAGGATCAATAACATGAGAAAAGGAAAAAAAAAATCTGAAATTGCATGCCGGTTATTCCTACATAGCACTGGAAAAATGTTAACTTTGAATTCCTGATTTGTAACATTTTGAGTTTATTTTTCTGGCTTGTGGTTGTAGCCATCTTTTATCTGGTAAGCAATCAAATCCCCACCTATTCCTATTGGTTCCTAGGGAACTTTAGATAATATATATTCATGAAGTGCTGCATAGGCACAGCTACTATCCCAATCCAATTACCTTTGTTTTTTCAATTGTTACTGATCCTTTAGGGATTTCTACTTTCTCCAGTTAGTTACCTTCACTCCTTTAAAAATCTTGCTGCTAGAACTGTTTCAACAAAAGAAGCAAAGCAAACTGATACCATCTACATGACAAGAGAAAACGTTATTCTGTCATAGTGGGTGTCCCTATTATCTCAATACTGTAGTGGTATCCTCCCTCCCAAGAGAACATACCTGCACACAAGGCTACAAAGAAATATTCAAATCCTGGTTTAGAATGGAAGTTTAGATTCTAAAGTTGCATGAGCAGGATAGCATTAATATACAGTATATATAATGTGGTGTTTGACTTAAATGCTTAACTCTTGGACACAGTTTCCTACAATTCATATTGAATTCATAACAGCACTAAGACCAGGCACATACATTGTAAACTGTTTCACTTAGCCCCAGGTTTACTATTTTAAAGTTACTCCTCTCTAGGACACTATACATCCTACAGATGTTTTGGGGTTTCATTTAGGGTTAGTTTTCTTGCACTGGTTTATGCTTTTACTGCTTTATAGAATCCATTGAGTGGCCATTCCCCAATGACTACCTAAACCCATTTTCATGGATCTACACTTTTAGCATTGATATTCTCCCCGTAGAGAATTTTTTACTGTCCCTTCTTGTGTTAGCTTTCCAGAACTGGTGATATTTTCTCCTCCCACATATACACAGAAATCCTGCACACTTTACAAGTCACATTGCCTATAACCTTATAAGTCCCATATGATACCTCCAAATGAACTACTACAATTTTTTCCTGTGTAATTGCAACTACAGACAACTGAAGTTATCCTCTTGCTTCCCTGAAGTCCCATCAGACAACCTCAATAATTCATAGGGGAAGTGTAATTGTAGCTCCTCCAGTCAAGTCCAAATCTCATTCGAGGAACTTTAATCTATACTTTTTCCATGCTGCATTGCTTTGACAATGTACAAGTTAAAAATTGGAACATAACCCGGTTATCTATAGTGCTCAGCTTAATTTTTAGTTTACAAATCCACTTTATTCGGCAACCAAATCAATTTATTTAGATCCATACACCCTTATCATTAAATGTGTTTGTGCTGCCCCCCCATGAGTTGTAAACACAACAGCACAAGGTTAGCTAAAATAAAATTGTTTGATGTTAACTAGGCATGTTCACATCTACACATCTTCTGAGCTTTCCCCACTCTAACTAGACTTTGTAAACAAAAGTATTATATAGCTTAGTGTACATTTTGGTGCCAGTTGGTCACTCCTTGGTGTGATACAACAGTTAAACAGGGATTAAAGAAACATTAAAGGGCAACTATAGTCAGATTACATCTTTACATATGCAGTACTATACCATAGTCAGAAGTGTTTCTCCCCAGTAGTTGATTCATGTGAAGCTTTTCAAAACTCCCGCACCAGGAAATATGTGTGTGTGACGTGTACTGGCCAGTTTACCATGAAAAGATACTCTCCCTCGGACATTTTTGCCCTACTAACTACTTAGCACATGTGCACAAGTCAGTTTTCCCTCTGTAATCTCCTGCATTCCTATTTAATTTATGTGGCCAAAAGATCCATGGAAAGCTGAATTGTGTACACATGCTAAGTAGTAAGTAGGTAAAAAATCTCTGGTTGAGGGTATCTTTTCATGGAAAACTGGCCAGTACATGTCACACACACATTTCCTGGTGCAGGAGTTTATCAGAACTGCCAACTCAATCATTCTGTGTCACATGATACAGCTACTGGGGAAAAAAACTTCTCACTAAGGTATAGTACTGTATATGTAAAGATGTAATATGACTATAGTTCCCCTTTAATGTAAACATTTTCCTTCTAACCATTAGCTTAACGCCGTATGGTGATTTTTATGATTTAATTGATCTAACATCAGAAAACTGGAGGGACTAGCAATGAAGAACACAAAGGGTGGGAAGAGACCCTATAGACATGCTGGGTAATTTTGAAGGCATGTAATGTACATGAAGCTGCATATAGTCAGCTCTTGCTCTATTTATTTGCTATTTGTGTTCACACACTTTACTAATGGCTAACTTATTTCATAAATACATATTAGATCGAATGTTTTTCATTATATTGTTGTTATTCTTCTGGTTTACCTATTACCTTCTATCATCTAAGTACTTGGAGATAGTAAGGATGCCAGTTTAGTTGACTGATCTTCAGCAAGTAACTCAACATTTATAATTTAGCCATATGCAACTCTAATTTCATACAGTTTCCCATAGCTACTGGAATGAATGAAGCCATTGGAATGCTGACATTGCGGTTTCTCTATTTGACTATTTCCATGATATTTTGGAGAAGCTCAGTTACAAACTGAGTTCTGCAAGTCAACAAGAAAAACTTGTTGAAACAAAGCAGAATACCAGCTAAGTTGTGATCTGATCGCTAAAGAACAAGCAGATAAGCTGGTGTCCTGTTTCCCTCCAGAGGAATTAGGACAGGTCTATTTACATCATCTGCTATTATCTATTATTCGGCAAAACTTTCACTCACAGAGCAAATTTAAAAGAATGTTACAGACGTTGCAACTTGTTTTGTGGAGTACAATTTAAATCGTGTAGTTCTCCTTTAAGACTACTCAGCTGTGATTGATATCCAACCACCAGGATCCTCAATCAGATGATATTAAAGGGTGTGTTTAAAGATTCACAATATTGCTTCTTGAGGTTACATGCACCTTAGTTTTTCATTTTACTTAAGCATTGAGTACTTTAAAATAGCAGGCATGACATGTACCCTGTTCTCATGTCTTCTAGTTCCAGATATACTTTGGCATGCTGTTGAGGCTCAACCTTGTGGAAGCTGGAGAATACTACTTATGGGGCAATTCTGTAATTACAGGGACTAAAGCAGATCTGTACCTCCATGCTTTGGAATTCTTGGGCATTTTTAACAAAGTGAAAATTGTCCCATGAATGCATGACTTAAAGACTATTCAGCATTTTTCTAACTTTGCATATTTACTAAAGATTGTCTGTGATGGGGCAAATTGTTTCACAGTTTGTGACATTAAACTGAACGCATACTTACACGCCACTTTGTGTCTATTTACTGCAAATACAGCAATGCTTTGGGTGAAATATAATAAACTCGAAAAGACCCGATTTCATCTTTTCGAGTTTATCCCGCGAGTTTATCCATCGAGATTTTTCACTGGGATATTTCGCTGAAAAAGTCGCCATACTTTACATTAGTAGTATGGCTGCCTTTTCAGCAAAAACTCAGATGGAAAAAACTTGATGGATAATCTCCAGGGATAATCTTGTGGGATCACCAAGAAGGATAATCTCGCGGGAGAAACTCAAAAAGACGAAACTTGGTTGAAAGTGCCAATTCACCATTTGAGATTTACAAAATAAACGTAGTGAAGTAGGGGGCTTATGGCAGGGTTTCTGTTTGGCAAAAGGTAACGTATGATTCAAAAGATGTAGAAAATGTGGCAACAGGTGCCAACCTGTGCAAGGAGTCTCCATGGGAACAATACTGGTGAGGAAACTGTGACAAAATCTTGACATTGTCTATCTTTTCTTATGATAATTCATGGGTATTGCTATGAATTAGTCATTTTAGAAAGGGATAGCTGTAGAGACATTAATTCCTTAACAAATTCATGTAAAGTTGACATTACTTCTCTTTGCTGCTGCTATTTTGGTCAAATTTACTCCAGTACATCATCACTACTGTTCACATGACTACACCTTGACACAACACTAAGTTTATAAAATGGGTCTCCCCTCACTTCTCATTCAAGTGTCAAAAAAATCTGTATCAGAGAAGTGCTCAGGAGATCTCAAAGGGCAATAATGGCTCCATAAACAATGTGAAGGAATGCATAAACAGCACTGATCTGGAAAGTGACTGACTGAGTGTCTTTTTTTTTTTTTTTAAACAAAAACAATTGTATTGCTCTGTTTCCATTTCTAATTGATGAGAATGTTTCTTCTTTGTTGCTAAATCTAAAGGATTCATAAAAAGGAGGTGTGCAGTAAAATGGTTCTCCATTGTACCTCTCTCGTGGGATGTTATTTATTAATTTCCAGACATGCATTGCAGAAGTCCCATATCAGCACAACTGCAAGTAAACCCAGGACCATGGTGGACATGATTCAACATGGACTCCAGAAGGGAAGATAGAGTTACAGGTTCTGTAGAGCAAAATGTTAGTTCATTATCCCACAGCACTGGTGAAAGCAGATCTTCATGGATTCCTATGGCTGAGAGGCCATAGTGAGAGGAAATCTATTCCCACATTTAAAATCTGAACAATTGTTGTCATGGTGGGGAAAGCTGCTTTTCAGAGTCGCTCAGCAGATGTTACCTTTATGAAAGCCAGAAGTAGGATGCATCAAACCACTTGGCTCTGAGGGACTGTACACACATATAAACACACGTATCAAAAAGGCTTCTTTCTATCTCCTGACACTTAAATTGGGGAATGTTTATAAAAAAACATTTTGACCTTTCTTGATTCATTTTTGCCTTTTTTTTTAATGCTTTTCAGCAATATTCTTCATCTCTCTGGACTTTTCTTTAATTCATTTTCATTTTCAAAATATTTCTAAAGGACCAAAAAAGAAACTGTCAATATAGAAAGAGACTGAGATCAATAAATAATCAATCAGTTGAAACCAACACACGTTGCGGTGTTTTCAGTGTGGTTCACCTTCCATTTCAGTTTGATATTGATGTTCTTTTTCAATGGTGAAACTATCCTGTCTGTGGCTAAATAACTTGACCAACTCCATGGGGAATAACGGGCTTTCACCAGCCTAAAGCAAGTGAACACTTTTGGTCAGCAAAAAACGTTGAGATGAATATAATGCCGATGTTTCACCACCATTAACAGGATGAAAAACCTGTTGAATTTTATAAACACCCCCATTTAGGGGATGCCTGTTGGTCTGCTACAGTCTTCTACAGTTAGATATATACAATATTACTACAGCACAACCAGCCTCATTACCAATTTTATTATATATACAGGCTAAACTGTATATTATAATAAAATATATTATATATGCAAAAGTGACCTGGTCAGTACTGTAGATACTGCAATACTATAGCTTAAGACTTTACATCCTAAAAAGAGATTTCTCTCGTAAGTAGGTATTATATTTTTGTTTAGATCCTATACTTTCACCCAGCTGCTCCCTGGATTGGTGGCCCATTCATGCTGAGTAGAACCCCTGTTGCAACTGTAACAATTTGCTCCTCAAAATAAGAGTACATTGGGGGTTTTTTTCTAATAAATAAAGAACTTGCTTTCACTCCACAGAGCATGTTGCTGTTAATCAATGTACTTTCTGACTGAAGATTTGCCAAGAATAAATGCCTAATAACCTTAACATTTAAGTGCATCTGTCATCTGGTAATGTAGCTCTGAAATTGTGTCCAAAAGCGTAATAACATTTTTTTGCAATATGTATTCATTTAAAAAAAAAATCCCATGTGATGCAACTATCTTTTTTTTACAATCCATCTGAACTAGTTAGCCAACATTGTATGTGAATTCAGGAGACTGGGTCCCTTAGCCATATCAACATTTTGATGGACACTGCTGGTGATGGCTCCTGTTCCCCAATGTATCATGACTTGGCACCTAGAACATGTATATTAGTTTGTATGTATAATTTTATTTATAAAGCACCACAAATTTATGCAGCGCTGTACAATTCAG
>WMED01010046.1:0-15978 GCA_019650415.1 Pipa parva | reverse complement strand
CTCTACTCCGTGCAGTTATCTTTACGTCACAGGTGCTGGTGTCGTGCGGGGGTGTGTGTGTGAGCACCCCCTTAGTGGATTGCACTTACCAGAAGATATGATTAAATACGCATGTAATCAGTATCCTGGACGTTTCTCCCTCTCAGTCATCTGGACCTCATGCATGTGTTGCAGAACAGAATTCCAATAGTGCAGTGTTGTAGATGTTTTAAAAATTTATTGTACAGAAAATATAAAAAATACTCACATAGAGTTAAATGAAATAAAATCGTTTTTTGATAACAAGTCTCTTGCTCAACAAGAGCTGAGCAAGAGACTTGTTCCATGGGGAAGGAACTGAAGTGAATGATGAATCTCTGTAAAGTGCAGTGTAAGATAGTAGCGCTATATAAGAATGAATAAATAATAATGTATGCATAATTTTATTTATAAAGCACCAGAAATTTACAATAATATCCTATTAAATGGATAGTAACATCAACAAATGGAAATGCCTTAAATGCAATTATAGTTATTATAGATTAATCTGTGTCAGGAAATTGATAAATGATATTTAGCTATTTAACTTTATAAACTGGGTTTTAGGGCACACCTCCAGAATAAAGCACCATAAAAAACAGTGCGGCTGTGTGAGGTTTGTTCATCAGTAAGAATAAACAGACAGATAATAAAATTCATGAATGGAATTTAAGAGAGAACATTTTTGCAAGTGTTGTATTTGAATAATTGGCATGCTAATCCCAATAGGAAATGTTATGTTTTTGGTTATTGGTCCTTTAATAGTAAATCCTATGACTATAGAGGAGACCTCCAAGGTTAGTGGAGAAACTCCTTTTTAGGCTGTGTGGGATTTATATCACTAAAACATTTTCCTGCCTCCAGTTTTAAATCCATCTCTTGTCATACCTATTATCATTAAAAAAACAGTGTCTATTATTTACAACAGAAACACGGATTAGCAGATTGACACAGACTAGCACCCAGAACTGTAGTATCAATGATTTCTCACCTCAGGGAATAGAATGTACTCAGGAGGAAAATTCCACAACTATAAAGCATTCTTAGGATATGTGCTTTTCCACTTCCCTTCCAAAGTAATGTTACCTAATAATGGCTAACGTGAATGCATGATGTAAACTGTAGCTAATGTGCAGTGATGTAACTGTGCATACTGTTCTAGACACGTATGTTTGTGTACTCCGCTTGGTAGAAACAAACTGATCCAAGCAGGATATTGAAAGTGGCAGGAATAATTAAGAATTTTCCGCTGGGTACAGTGTCCTTGGTTGTTTCCCTGAATGACTAAAGAGAAAGTTGTGGTAGTATATTACACTAATAGACTATGCCTAATTTGGAAGAAACTGTTGTTTTATAAAAACACATGCTCCAGTTCTAGTTTCTAGTTATTAGCTATTTGTTACAAATTGTTTATTAGCTGTTTGTTACATTTTAAGCTTTTGTTTATTTGTAATAAATGAAGGGCAATCCAGAGTATCTATTAAGGTGCATCTGTCACCTCAAAACTAATACTAATTTAGGTCCTACTAATGAAATAAACATTTTTGTAAATATATATATATTTTAAAAAATGTAGCTTTATACAGTGTTTCTCTCAATCATCTTCCTTGTCAGCCTGACTTTTCTTTCTTTCCTGGGTGTTGGGTGGGCAGGGCTAAATAATAATTGACATAGCTCCTCCCAGATCCCTTAAGTCATGATCTAACAGATCCAATTGGAGGAGCTATAATGTTAATCAACATTTAGTCTTGCCCACCCAACCCAGGAAAGAAAAGGCAGGCTGACAGGGAAGATGACAGAGAAAAAAGGTACATTTAAAGGTACATTTTTTTAATACCGATATAATTACAAAAACGTTCATAACTGTATGATATATTGTCTCTAGATGTATCGTATCCACTCCTGGACAGTCTAATCCAGGGATGGGCAATTATTTTTGCCATTGGGGCACATGAATGGCCTGGATAGCTTCAGAGGGCCGGGGGGCATGTCTAATGTGCTGATGCCTACGGTGGTTGGCCATGCCCCCATTTTTACATTTTGCCGCGGGCCAGTCTTAGGAGTCTGGAGGGCCAGATGTGGCCCGTGGGCCATAGTTTGCCTATGTCTGGTCTAATCCAAGGCAATTTATAAATATGAATATTCACATGAAGTTTTGGAGGAGAAACAAGCAGAAATGAGTATTATTCAGTTTTCTCCTAGTAAACTGAGTTTGGGAAAGTCACAGCACATTTTGTTGGTTTGGATTCACTTTCGATCTTCTTATTAATATTAATGTACTTTAATAATTATTATTATTGCTTTCCTTAGTATTTAGTTCCTCTGTTTGCCAATTAGGTATCCTGATTTATTTTTTATTTAGCTGTCTGCTTCAGGCTTTAAAAGTTTGTATGCTTTTATTGCTGAACATCTTGTAATATCCCTTTATTTAACCATAATGATTTAGTTCTGCTATACTTTATAGTGGGAATGGGAACATCACTACCCATGAGCACCCAGGGGACTTTCCCTTAGAACCAAAAGCAGTGCTCAAGGTCTTGCTAAGGAGCTGAGCACCACAGCTTCATATATATTATTACCCCTGACTTAAATCCATGTGAGAGATCATCGTAGCAAGATTGCTAATGCTGGTTGGCAGAAACCCAAACATTCATACAGACAGGTTCTATTTTTGGCTATATATAGGTATTGCAATAGAGACTAAACTCTATTAATGATTTACTTAAAGGAACAGCCTGGCCAAAAAAACAAACAAAAACATATTTATTTATTCATGCTAATTACCATGTTATTAAATACAATTTACTATCAGTTTTATTGAAACAGTTAAAATTCTTACCTGTAAAGAAGTACTATACAGAACTTCCATGATGCATGCTCCATCTTCAGACTCTGCCAGCGACTCTGCGGCGTCCCAAATCACCTGATCCCTCTCAGGAGCACATTCCTTTCCAGATCTGCTCCTAGTGAGGCCCCGCATCGGCACTTCCTATAAGTCACATGGGAGAGCATGCATGTGATCAATGCATCCTCCCTGGATGACATGTACGCTGAAACATATGACTTCTAGTTAATGCTGATGTGGGCCTTCATTAGGAGCGCAGCTGGAGATGAATACGCTCCTGAGAGGGATCATGTGACTCGGACGCCATAGAGTCGCTGGAAGTGTCTGAAGATGGAGTTTGCAACACGGAAGTGCTATACAGCACTTTTTTACAGACAAGAATTTTAACTTTTCAAGAAAAAATTGATTGATTATAAATTGTATTTAATAACGTGTGGTAATTGGCATAAATAAATACTTTTTTTTTTTTGTCAAACTATTTCTTTTCCTTGGTGGCATAGAAATTAATACCACATTCATAGCTATTGAAATATGAAAAATCTAAGGGAAAAGCGCAAAGCGCATTTGCACTTTTCCCTTAGATTTTTCGTATTTCACGAGTTTCGATGAAGTTGGACATCTACTTCGTTGGAACGGCTGCATATACACACACATATTTTTATGAACTTTTTCTTTGTTTTAAAGTATATATTGTTTTGTATCTTAATTAAGCGCTACCAAACGCACTTATGCATTCATAGCTATGCAGTCCAAACCATTAGTATTTTAAATGCCCATGTTAAGATGGCATGAATCTGCAAAACCCAAGATATTGATTGCTTGACTTTGTAACAATAGGCTCCAGCCTTGTAGTCTATCAGAGAAATCAACAGCTGCAATCTTTACAGAGGTCTAGTAATGCCTGGCAACCAATTAAATAGCTAGTATTCACTGGTATAAGGGAGCTTGAATAGTAAAAGCCAACTTCTGACAGTTGCTAGGGGTTCATAAATCAGGATTGCCCCTGTAGATGAACTTCCCTGAATGTAGAATAACTTTGGATACAATATTCACAGCCACTATATTTACAATTGCAATTATGCTTGCATGTGCATTTGTGTCTATTTTCTTATTTTGTTGTTTGGTTGCAATAGAATTAATGGGAGGAATCATGGCATTTTGTAAGTCTCGGTAAACAGACAAAAGGGAGACACATGTAGGTAGGCCTAGGGCTCTATACAGGCCAAAACTCTTCCTGTCATAAATGGCATTGTAGTAAGAACATGCCTAAAGCAAATATCCTTCTGGCACTGGCCTCCATTGTGTAATGAAAGGCAGACAGTGGAACAGTGACATTAGATATAAAAAGCTCCCATATAAATCCAGAACTTAATATCCGGGGGACTTATAAACAAAATGCTGAATAATTCTCCAGATATGTCTGGTTCTTTACTATATAGTAATTCACCAAGGCACAGAGAAACTAATAAAAATCCAGCATCCGTTATTATAATAACTAGGGTCTCTGACACGGACAGCAGCATGTAATATCATTAATCCAGTGGTTCAGCTATAAAATATGAAGAGCACTCCTGCAATGGGTAATGCATTTGCATGAGGACAGTTGTCCGCGTAGATCATTGCTGCGCAAACTGTTTCTTCAAAACCGTGCAGAAATATTTATTTCCTGTCTAGCAGAGAAAACATCCACAGTAATTCAGGCTTCCTACACATAGTGCTGCTAAATGGTGCACAGCACTGTCACATCCTATTCTTCTACCTTGCAGTTTTTACTGTTATATTGAATAGCTCAACTATAAATATCATAGCGTTATCCCCTAGATCATTATACTAATTCAACATAAAATGTCATCTGCATTTAATACAGGTCAGAAGAATTGATAAAAGCCTTACTAAATAGCAACACATTTGATAAATTATAACTTTAGTTAAAAACAATGCAACCAACCATAAGTGGGACATAGGGTACTGCCACAGTAAGTACTCAGGAAACCTAGTCATGTGACTGACTAGAAAATCCTGCCAATGCTACTCAAAGCACAATTTTGAGTTGTAAATATTTGGCATATGTAACAGGGATTAGCAGATCAGTTCCAAGAGGTCTCAAGACTGACCACATCTGCTATATCAGATAGAAGTATCCTTACAGTAGGCCAGACTTTAAGATCTATGAAAGAAAGGGTGAAAGAACATGAAGGGCATATTAGAAATGATAAAACAAAAACACCAAATGATACCACAGTCTCCAGATACTTCCATGACTGTGTGATGGAACGACATGTGGAATGTCAGCCATGATAGTTCTGTAGTAACCATCTTAGCTCTAGCTTCACCATCTTATACTTGATGTTACCTTTTAGCTGTAACTGTGACTAAGGTAAGGTAATTTGAGAAATCAAGATATCACAATGTTTTTTGACTGGCATGTAGGGGAGCGGGGGGTGTAGAGAAGAGGCACCTGGCTTATCTGAGTGATGGCCTTCTGAATACTTTCACAAGACTTATAAGAACATTGTTAGAGCTTAATTGGCCAGATGTTATAGCCCATATAAACTGTATGTATTTAGATGCTTTTAATACTTATCTAACCAATAAGCAATAGATTTAGAGAATTGTAACCAATAGTTTTGGAAAGGTTATAATCTGTCCCATGTGGGACTTGTACGTTCTTTTTCCTAGTTTATGGATAAAGTTTAAAAGTGTGTGTTGATCAATAAACCAGATCTTATTCCAACAAGAAACAAGTGTGTGTGTCTCTCTCTGTTTGATCCCACCGAGTGCTCATTCTTTAACCTTTTGATTTGGCCTGCACTGGAAACAGTGAGATGATCTGAGTTACGATCACAACTGCAAACACCGAGGGGGTTACAGACTAAAGTCCAAATCATCGTGTAAAGGTGTGAATTCGCCAATTCCCCATATTTGGATAATCAGTAAACTCTGCGATGTGGCGAATTGGCCAGCTAACAATAGTCACACGCTACACAATGGATCTACTGAGGCAGTCATGAATTCACAATGGGAATACTGACACAGTCGTGAATTCACTATGGGAATACTGACACAGTCGTGAATTCACTATGGGAATACTGACACAGTCGTGAATTCACTATGGGAATACTGACACAGTCGTGAATTCACTATGGGAATACTGACACAGTCGTGAATTCACTATGGGAATACTGACACAGTCGTGAATTCACTATGGGAATACTGACACAGTCGTGAATTCACTATGGGAATACTGACACAGTTGTGAGTTGGCTATGGGAATCCTCTGTTTAGTTAATAAGAAGTACAGAATCAGGGGGTTATCCTCTAAAGTCCGAATTCGACTGTCGAATTCTCAAAGAGTGAATTCCCATAGCAAATCTGCGACTGTGACAATTCTTCCATTGTAAAGTCCCAAATGCGACAATTTTAAAGTTGTGCTGCAACAATATTTCCTTAGTAAAATTGTGACTATGACAATATTCTTATTATAAAGATGAGACTGCAACAGTAGCAGCCTACTGCGACTGTCTTTTGCTGGCAAATTCACACCTTTATGCAACAAATTCAGACTTTAGAGAATAACCCCCTTAGATTGTAGCCACCTGAAGTGATGAGAATTCACTTGGTCAGTCGAATTCTCACTTTGATTAATAACCCCCCAAGTTACACAACATAAATGGCAGGAATTGGAGGTTGTGCAGATACCTACAAAGGGAGGTGACATGAAGTAGCAGATTACTGCAAAGGGATTTAAGAATATGGAACCATATGGCCTAACTGATTTTGGTCTGTGAAACCCTTTCTATAAAGAATTGTATATGTTACTTGTCTAACAAAAAACATTTCTATTCTTTATTCACTGACAGAATGCTGTTGTGGCTGCCTGCACCCACTTCTTTTTCCCTGTCTCTTGAATACCTGGTTACAGTTACTGTTACATTGGTAGCATAAGGTAAAACAGACCTAATTGTATTTTCTTTTCTAGGATGAAGTTTTATATATACAGTATATAGGGAATTGGTATTATATAATAATACCAATAATTACAAATGTATGGTAAGATGCAATATATGTACTCATGAATGTGATTTTTATGGTGAGACCCTATGGTAGGCCTCTTACGCAATACCTGCACTATTTTTCCTGGAATGCTTAAAAACATTCTTTGTTTGGGGAGAAGGAGGCATTGAGACCAGAGGGCAGTCCTCACCTATTTTTTGGACAGTTTGGTGTACTTAACTGGTGGGTGGGGAACCTTGCACTTAAGGCCAGGTTTGCACTCGTTTGCAGTCGTAAATACACTAGGGCATATACACTGCGCTTGAAAAAAAAATACGCGCCACAAATACCTATGCACCTTACCTGTTCTGGCCACACTAGTGCTAAACACGAGCGCATGCAGGCAAAAACGCTTGCTTCGCATATTCGACGGGCGTACGTATGCGGAGCTACGAATGCGGCCAGATAGGAGGAGCAGTGAATACAGAGGAATGTTCAGACTGCATTGGGTAAGTACAATTTAAAAGCGTGTTCCAAATATACACCGGCCTGAATTTCCCAGTGTATTTTTAGGACGCATTTTTCTAAAATGCGTTGGCGCATTTACATCAGGGTGAACCTGGAGAAAACCTTGTTAGAATGCACATTTGATTAAGGGCTACTCTGCCTGAAACATGTAATGGCTGTTCACAATACAATGTAGCTGATCTACAGAAATTTTATCGGTACTATGTATTGCTTATTCTTTTACAGTATAGTTACAAACATGCAGAAATGGGACACATGGAAGATTACTGCCATTTTTTACAGAATTTGTGGCATTATCGCAATTAAAAAATAACAGCTATTTACCGTGAATTGTGCACGTAATCATAACTTAGAGTTTTGAGTAAAAATGTTAGCAATTTGCATTCTTTTTTTGTACACTAATTATTCGCTTGTGTAAAAAATGTTAGCAATTCCCATTTGTGTCCAAATGTTAGCAAAATGTTAGCAATTTCCATACACAAATGGTAATTGCTAACATTTATTTTACACAAACCAACCATTAGTGTAAAATAAGGACAGTAATGGTAATTGCTAACATTTATTTTACACAAACCAACCATTAGTGTAAAAAAGGCCACAAAATGGGATCTGCTTAGACAAATGCATAACTATTTCTCCAAAGTCAGAGTTCAGGCAGGCGTTAATTTTACTTCTTATAATAGATCTTTGTTCTAAGCTTTACACATCAAGTGCGCCTGGTCTCAAACACTGATTTTTGCAAAAATAAGAAAACCAGGCACAACTGGTGCAAAATGTATGCAAAGTGAATAAGTTGCTAATAAATGGACACAACGTTATTTTGCATCCTTTTTTTTACGTTAACACCACTTGATACATTTCCCCCTTTGGTATTTCCCATACCACGAAATATAAGGCTGACCAAACTTATTGTCTGGAAGACCTTTACACCAACTCAGTTTTGCTACGGGTGGGCAGGCATTAGTAGGAATGCAGGTGATTGGAGCTGGTGGTTAGTGGGAGGAGAAGGCAAAAGCAGCTATGAGTGTCTGGGTTATCAAGTGGTGCAGCGTAAATACAACATCTGGGTAGCTGTCTGCTCTTCCAACCCTAGGGCGTTATTCATCAAAGTTCGAATTGTTGCGTATAGGTGTGAATTCGCCAGATAAAGACAGTCGCAATAGGCTGCTACTGTTGCAGTCGCATCTTTATAATGAGAATATTGTCGCAGTCGCGACTTTATTATGGGAAAATTGTCGCAATCTTAACATTAAAAAATTGTCGTGACTTTACAATGAGGAACTTGTAGCGGATTTACTATGGGAATCCTCTGTTTGCGAAGTCAACAGTCGAATTCACACCATAGTGAATAACCCCCTTAGAAAGCGGTCAGTATGGTTTGATTTAAACACATTTCAGGTTGGTGGGGTGGCATTTGATAGATGGTGGGTCTGGCGGCAGCCCTAAAAGGAAATGTTATATGAAACTGTAGATCAGTGATGCCCAACCTTTTTTGGCCTGGGGCCATATAAAATTGCAACACACGTGTCACGGGCCACTTCAAAGACGTGACTTAAAATCACGACCACGACAAATTTTAAAGTAACAGCTGCGACAATTTTCCATACTAAAGTCGCGACTGTGACAATATTCTCATGATAAAGACTCGACTGTGACAGTAACAGTCTATTGCGACTGTCTTTAGTTGGCAAATTCACACTTATACGCAACATATTGGATTTCAGAATTTGGGCTGCGGGCCGTAGGTTGGGCATCACTGCTGTAGATGATGGCTGCTATATTGCTTTCTTTACCAATTAGTCCTGCTCATTATTAAGTATTCAAAAATGATTAATCTTAGGAATATTTCTTATATAAACTACTTGCTCAGGGTTATGAAAGCATTTTCTAAGATCAAAGTTTTGGCTTGGACATTCCAAACTACTAATTTACTTATGCTTTTAGCTTTTCAGGTGTTCATTACATTTAACAACACATGGAACATACCTTACAAACCTTAATACAATATTGTCAGTCAAAACTGTGGCCAAAGTTAGCATTGTTCATTGCAAGTGTCAATCCACACATGCTCTTTATACCCCAAATGAACAGGCTAATTAAAATGATGTTGTTCCAGGGCCCACAAAATCTCCAATGTATGCAAAATGTACACAAATTTAGGTGAAATTTAATAAACTCCAAAAATTTCACTTTTCCGAGTTTATTCCCGCGAGATCTCGGAAGTTTCTCGTTGTAAATGTCGCAAGTTTTTTTTCAATCGATATTTACCAACTGAAACTTTTGGATTGAATTTTTTGATTGGATTTTTCGCTGAAAGATAGCCATACTACAAATGTAAAGTATGGCTACCTTTCCATCGAAAAACTCAATCAAAAAGTTTTGGTCACTAAATATGAATTGAAATTTTTTTTTGATATTTACCGTGAAACACTTCCGAGATCTCACAGGAATAAACTCTGGAAAGTGAAATTGGGCTTTTCCAAGTTTATTAAATTTCACCGAACTCTGTTGATTGCAGTTGGTCCTTGAAATGCTGGAACACATATCAACTTAAAGGGGAACTATAGTCAAATTACATCTTTACATATGCAGTACTATACATTAGTGAGAAGCGTTTCTCCCCAGTAGTTGCTTCATGTGATGTAGAATGATTGAGTAGGCAGCAATGATAAACTCCCACACCAGGAAATGTGTGTGTGATGTGTACTGGCCAGTTTTCCATGAAAAGGTACCCTCCCCCAGACATTTTTGCCTTGCTTACTACTTAGCACATGTGCATAAGTCAGCTTTCCCTCTGTAATCTCCTGTATTCCAACTTAATTTATGTGAGCCAGAAGGTCAGCACCCTGCTTAACCAATAGCAGTCAGGAAGACTTTGTCTTCTCATGCTGCCTGACTTGCAAAACAGAAAGAGGAGGGGGAGCGAGGAGCGGAAAATGTCAGCTCTAAGGAAAACTAATTAAGGGAAATAAACGGCAAGTATTATTTCTTTCCTAAACTTTTTTTAAACTATGTGCGCGAAATGTATTTAAATCGGAAATTACCGATATCGCAATATCAATATCATCAATATCGCGATATCGATATTTTTACTGATAAAGATATCGCAATATCGGAATTTACCGATAGTGATATTCCGGCCGTTCTGCCATTGAAATCAAATTCGATATCACGATATTGGTAGTATCGATATTAATAAAATTCCACAAAGATCTAGTCTCCCACATTTGAAACAATGTTGATGGGAGGTCACTGTTATCATTTTGGGGAATAAGTAGAAATTGTCAGTTGACGAACAGATTATTCCTCACTAGCAAGAAAATAGCCCTTGAACCACCTGGTAAAGAGACAAAAACCCAGATGTTGCTACAGAAGTCATCCCATGTCTTTACCCCACCACATATAAAAATGAAATGGTGCCATTTCAGCATTGGTGAGTGTGGAGAACTGAGCTTTAATTAGAAATTTCAAAATTCAGTAAGAAAGTTTGGAATTTATCACATACTCCTGGTTTGTATTAGAAATGTTTAACATTCAATAAGGGTTGTGAATTCCCCAGCTAAACTACTGCATGCCTCTTAATTGGCCCTTTTCCCATCAATGTCTCAATTCAAGCCTGTAATTCTAGCCAACTGCTCAAGCTGTTGATAGACCTAAGAAGAATTCAATTGCAGGACCTGTCCTCTTTATGCAAGGTTAAAAATTTTAATTAGTGGCTTTGCATTTTCAAAAATATTTCCATAGCACAGTGTAGCTTCACACTGAGTAAATATGTATGCAAAGTAGAAGCTTCCACTTGAAAAGTCATCATTATTAGAAGGTTATAGTTTGATAATTGCTACACTGGAAACATATCTAAAAAGTGTATTTAAAACTACAATTGCCTGCCTTTATAGGGTCACTAAAGTTTCAGAAAGAATGCATCTGTATAGGTTAGCCGATATTAGAATAGCCTTATTACCCAGACACAACCAGTGTTTAATTTTCCTAGCTTCAGACATCATTACATGGCATGCATGGCAGTACATAGAATCCATTTTGTTTTATTTTAGTACTTCCCCCCAGCCTGTGTCCTGGACACTGCTCACTGGGGGGACTGTGGCAAAATAACCTGACTAGAAAGTCAAGGTATCACTGTAAAATAAATCAAGCATATGGTTCCATCACAAAATAAAATATGCAGACCAGTTCAACACAATCCAATTGAGCACAATGCTCAAGTGATTACACAGATAATCTGCTTCTATTAATTTATAGTAATTTAGCAACTCTATCTTTAGATAAAAAAAAATTAGCTGTAAAGATCATCCCTTTAATCAGTTTTACTTGTAAATTTTATATTGCAAAAATGTATATTTTAAACTACTAAAATACTTTATGTATTGGAATGTTGCCATGTATTGCACAAACCCACAATGTAAAATTTCAATAAAGGATTTCTAGTTAAATAAATGGTCTGATTTGTTTATATTTTAGGTAGGGTTACCACCTCCTCCCTTTAACTCCAAACCAATATAAATGCACAAGCTCCTGTGTGGAGTCAGAATGCTTGCTGCATGGCTGCTTAAAATAGCTGCACAGGGATCGTGCATCTGAACTGATTTCAAATCAGCACTGCAGCCTGTGTATTTTATATGTGTTTGATTTTAAAGGGAGGAGGTGGCAACCCTAATTATAGACGCTCCATTTTAAGGGACACATTATTTTGAAAGGAAATGTGGGCATATGTGCATGTAACATTCAGAGGTGGAACTATGGAGCAGCGGGCCCTGGTGCCTGATCTGCACTGGGCGCTGCATGAGAGCCCCCTCTACTACAGGGAGCATCGGGCAAGGTTGCCACTGCTGCGACCCCTGCAGGTACATTACTGGTGATATTCCTCTTTAAAATAGTGGCTTATAAATGAAAATATGCAGGGACTTATTGACTAAAGGGTGAATTCACCTGATCTCACAGCTACAATCTGAGTCACATCACCAAAATAGTCATGAATTCACTTCTCCAGCTTGAAAACTGTCGGAGCAGGTCCGCGGACTGTACTGAAGGCAGATTTGGCGATGGCTCACGTGCCCTTGGTCTGCCATCCTTGCCTTATCTCATCCCAGTTATCTTTTCCCTGCTTAAAAAAATCCTGCCTAGCACCCTTTCTTATAAGTTTGTGTGGGTGTCCCCTTATTGGGTTAGAGTGTGTGCCAAGCCGGGGCTGGGGTTTCCCGAGTCAACCCCTGGTGGAAGAAATCCTTCTTCTACCCCAAAGGCTTCAAACAAGATTCGGGTGGAGGCACTTCACTATGAGAGAAGAGAACAAACACAACCCAGCTACACAGAGGTACTGAGGGGGTGTTACATTTAAAGTTAATAATGCGACAATTTTCCTATAATAAAGTCGCGATTGCAACAATATTCACATTATAAAGATGCAACTGTGACTGCGACAGTAGCAGCGTATTACGACTGTCTTTATCTGGCGAATTCGCACCTATATGCAACAATTTGGACTTTAGCAAATAACCCCCTTGAGTCTTTATCACAACACACTAATGATCAGCCCTGCAGCGATGAGGCTATCATAGGTTGTTGTGTTGTGTCTAACTACTTTCCCTACAATGCAAATATAATATATTGTTTTATTGGAAGAGAATCAAACATGAAATTAGTTCTTAATTTTTTTGTCAATTTTAAATTTATTTGACAGATTTATAATCAGAGTTTTTTGTCAGCCTAATTTGCCACAGTACTTTAGTCATACACACCTACACAAGCCAGGGTACACTGAGCATGTGCAGCGCCATTAGTTTAGAACAGTGGGAAAGTGCGGCTCGTGAGCCGCCTTGTTGAGGCTCGGAGCACACTGCCGAAACCACGCCCAAGACCCGCCCACAACCGCTGAAGGCTCTTCTGATTGGCTGTTAGTGATCATGGGGTTGGGAGAGGGCATGCCTCCCTCCTCCGGCGGCTCAGAAGATAGTTTTCGCCGCTGGAGGAGGGAGTGAAATGGCTCCCTCCCAAAACAACTTTGCCGACCCCTGGTTTAGAATAAAATGTAGAGGCATAGGTGAAACTTTCTAGATATGGGTTATTAGTATTATAAAGCTACTACTGCAGATTTGGCCAAGTGCAATGAGATACCTGCATCAAGGTGATTCTAGCCTAAAATATATTTTTTAAGCTTTACTTTGAATAAAGTTGTATTTCTGAGCAGGGGAGGGATTGACACACCCACCAGATTGCCTATTGAATGGACCTGTGAATCATTCTTATTATTGACTTTAAAAAATACTGTGAGTATCATTGCCTGTGTTTTTACTTATATTATTATTAACTTTCCAAATATAATTTTTTACTCTAATTCTGAGCCCCTTTAATGAGTTTTCCTGTTTTGATTTTGTACCTGGAGCTTTGATATGAAAAAAAAATATATATTTTAAACACAAGATACTAGGGTACTTTAGTTTTTAAACCTGCTAGATAATAAAGTTATTATAAATCAGCTCCAGGCCTTTCAGGCTCTCAATCCGGGACTGAAGGTAAATGTTGGTATTTCCTTCAGTTACATAATTATTTGGATGGGAAATGCATCTGTGGTTCTGAGTGAAGTTATAAACATCAAAATCTGTCATAAGAACTCAGTATAAATAACAGGAAATTATACTGCTGAAAACAGCTCTTGTCTATTATGCACTTATAGTTCTCTCCCTGTATCTATGTGCTACTTTAATCAATGCACTGATCTAAGATGCAAGCTTGCCAAGATTGCAGGGTATGTAGCTGGGAGGTATGTTGGGAGGAAGTCAACTGTAAATTGTCTCGAGGGCCTGGGAATTTCTGGCTACAACAGGGGGCTACAGACAGATTCAGAAAGAAGCATTATAAGTTCAGTAAGCTAGAAAACCAAAGAAAATAGCTTTATATTGTTTTATATTCATTAAAATGCAGAGAGACGCTTTCGCATTAGTTCAGTGCAGATAAAGTGTCCAGCTATCTATAGGCACATATATATAACAACTTTCTATATAAGCAGATAATGATATTTACTTAGCTGGTGAAATTTATTAAAATTGGAAAAGAGCGCTCTCGCCCTTTCTGAGTTTATCGTGTGATATGTCACGTTGTTCCCGTGAGATTACTGCACAAGTTTTTCGATCTCGACTTTTAACATTTTTCGATGGAAAGGTAGCCATACTTTACATTAATAGTTTGGCTACCCTTTTTATCTAAAAATCGAGATTGAAAAACTCTCGTGGTAATCTCACGGAAACAACGCAAGATATCACGCGGTCTTTCCGACTTTAATAAATTTCATGTATGAAAATAAAACATTGCAGGTAATTAAGGGCACATCACAGGAATGTCATAGACAAATAGTCAAAAAATAAGTTATACAGGTAAATCTACTATTTAGGGTATACAGTATATGTAAATGTGCTTTTGCTGTGGTACATTCCTTTATGTTCAGATGCACATCAGTATGAAAATACTGTGCACGTTACTCTGTATGGAACTATACCTGTGCAGCTAAATTATAAACATATGTCTGTGTGGGTTTAGCTCCATAGTGAAAAATTAGGGCAATTCATCAACCGGGCAATCATTTACAGAAGTCTAGTGACCCATGGCAACCAATCAGCAGTTAGTATTCACCGGTATAGGGAAATTGGAATCATGAAAATTAAGCTCTGATAGGTTTCTGCGGGTTACTAGATCTCTAAGAAGTCTAGTCTGCATGCAGGACATCAGCGAGCGCATAACAGCATGTGCGAAGTGATGCAAAGGATCCGGAGCTCACTTCGCACATTGCTGAATTACCCTCTAAGTGCTAGGCCATGACTGAAACAAGAGGATAGAGGTCCCTGCTCCATAGACCTTACAATCTAAGTAGGAAGAAGACTTACAGTACATAAACGTATAGGAGGGTGACAAGTGCAGTAGGATAAAGTGAAAGTTCATTTGGCTATAGGTGCCAATTAAATAAGAAAATAAATATAGATTTTGAATATATAATTGCATAAATATTAATATAGACATGAAAACCAGTGCTAGTGCTCTAAGAGGTAAGATTTTAATTTATATTTGAAGATATTTAATTTAGATTTTTGATCTGCTGCCACCACAACTGAGCAGGAACTGGAGATTGTAACTGACAGGGAACAATGTTTTTTCTTTTAGCATTGGGCGTGGCCACAAAGAATCAAGACCCCTTGGGATACAGTGGATCAAGAAAGAAGCTAATAGCCTTCCATGGAATGTATCGTGGCTGAAGATCAATGTCCTTTTATTGGACTACAAATGGGTGAAAGAGGAGTGAGGGCTTTGCCAGCAACATGGGCACATCCAGTACTACTTCAGAGGTTAGAAGAGAAGACATTGAAAAAGGTAAGGAATCATGTAAAACAATAGATTTCCAGCACTCCCGTGGGTAAAAACAACAAACTTTTATTTAATCAAGTTAAAAGCAGATCATAGTAACAAAGTTAAAATCAAAGGCGATTCCAGGCACCCCCTAACGCGTTTCGTGATGGGCACTTAATCATAGGTGATCTGCTTTTAACTTGATTAAATAAAAGTTTGTTGTTTTTACCCACGGGAGTGCCGGA
>WMED01010045.1:0-15978 GCA_019650415.1 Pipa parva | reverse complement strand
TTAAGAGAAAATATTAATTTTTTTTACGTAATTTATGAATTTTGTTTTTTGCATGTTGCAATTCTCTGTAACCCGATAAACATAAATTACTAGTCAGTTGTGCTCCGCTAATTATGAGGGGCCTGTCTAAGCCAAAAATGCCAGGGCCGATTTTTTGTCCCAGTCCTGACCTGGGTTCCATACATGGGTATCCAGTTCTGGGTACAGGGAGTAGTACTTTAGGGGGTCCAGTAACCTAAGCAAACCTAGGGGGAGCAGTCTGCTGTAGAATTTTGTCTGTGCCGTTTAGAGAATGACACAGAATTGGAATATTTCAGCTGGTGATGTTGCTGAAAGCATGTCTAAATAAAGCCTCTATTTCCTTACTCCATTATCTCCTCCTGTGCGTACCATTTTGTATAATGCTGTGACATTCATTATTTTTACATTTATATAGCCATTCAACTATCAGCCTGAGGGCCTAGTCTTTTAAAGATGATATACAGAGAGTGCTTCAGATGACTACTATTCCTCAATGATAACAATTTGTTAAGTGTATGTCATCTTTTCTCTTATAGTCACAGAAAAGCCCTTGTGTCTCGCACACACACACACACAGTGTTGCTCTTTATCTTTAAACCACAAGATTTCCAAATTGTTGTGACGCTACTTCTAAAATTCTGTTCTGGAGCCAGCATGTTGCAGCAATCATCAGTAGAACTTTTTGTTCCTATAGCCAAGTGTTCTAGCCAAGAATGCATGCGGATGCTTGGAAAAGGCAAATGACTTATTTGCATTGGTGGACTTTTTAGGTTTTAGAATAAATGAAACACCCAATGCGCTAGTGCCCTGTAACTTATGATACAGAGTATAGTCAATACTTTAATAAGCAAGCTGAGGAAAGCTTCCACACATGGCTTTTTTCATATAGAGGTGAAGTCTATTGTCTTTAACACAGCAGTAAAATGGAAAATTCAAGACATTTTGATATTTTTACAATAAACGATATTGCAAGTTGGCAGGAAAGTTAAAGTGATGTCAGACTGGCACTGGTAAATGGAAAATAAACAAGAGAGAGAGAGGCTAGGTTCGATTTGCCAGTTTCCTTCTATATCAGTACAACTGGCACACACACATTCCTGATAATTCCCTAATATAAAAGTCATGGGAAACAGGCCTAACATGGACTCGATCCAAACACGGCTAATGCCTTCCAAGGAGAGCTCTGGATTCATGTTCTGATGAGCTGGCTCCAGAACGCGCACATTGCACATATGCTTTTGAAGTTTCCCACACAAAAATGTAAGTAACTATTAAATGCACATTAACTCACTTTGTATTTACAATTCATTGTTCAGTCACTGAACATAATTCCATTTAAAATGCAAGTCAGATGCTGAAATCTCATGCAATGCTAAACACAGATACATGTACATCACCATAAACTTATGTTACATGCCTTTCTACATGCATTTTGATTCTAAGTCCTCCAAATATAAATCAATCTCATAAAATGAATGCCTGTGTGCACACACCCTATGTGAGAAGCAGACATAATATACGTAAATATTCAGGCCTCATCCAAACTACCCAGTTTGCTGCAACAGTTGTTGTCCAACTCCTAACAGACCACAGTCGTATATCTGCAAAAAATACAAACACAGCATGTGACAGTCAAATATGATTTTAATAGAAATTATTTCAGATATCATGTGACCCATGATATTTACAGTGCCAGCCAGTTCCTTTGTGAATGAGAATGCAACTGATGTAATGGAGGGATTTGGGAATATAGAGAATTGGGCTGACCTTGCTGTTGGCTACAACAGAGGTCTAGAAAGCTGGAGAGTTTAGAACTAAAGTGAAGGAGGGCTTGGACAAGTTAGAGGGCAGTGGGGAGAAGGGAGAGGGTATAGTACAGTCAAAACCTGTATTTTAGACAAAAATGCTAGAAAACTATATGTGCAGCAATAGTCCTAGGGATACCCTTAAAGTTGTCTTACCCAGGAAGAGATAAGGAAATAATGGAATATGATTAAGACCAGAGGTGGGCAATTAATTTACCCATGGGGTCACATGAGAAATTGGAATGGTGTTAGAGGGCCAGTGCAATATAATTAACTTGCCAGCACTTATGGCAATTGGCCAGGCCCACAGTTTTCTCAGGCTAACGGTCAGAGATAGAGGCTGTACAATGCCCAAGTCTGATAAAGACTGATAACACATCTGTCCAGATGGCATTTATCCAAGAGAGCTAAGAGAGTTTGTTAAGTTATAGAGAAACTATTTTATATATTTACACTTGTTTTCAGGTGTGATTCCATAAGACAAGCATAAAGCTAATGTGGTGCCAATAGGGAACTAGATCACAACCAACATATTACAGATCAGTAAGTCTTACATCAGTAGCTCCGTGTTAATTTTAGTCTTGTTTAGTTCCCTGTTATTACTTCTCGAATTTATAGGCTTTTCCCTTTCGTACACATTTAGTCTTGATCTGTAAAACCCCTGCTGCAAATAACCCCTTAAAATTATAGTATTGAGTATTGAAGGGCTTATTCAATTAGTCAATACCAGCATCAAAACACATATAAAGATATGCTTTTTGATGCTGGTATTGACCAATTGAATAAGCCCTTCAATACTTAATACTATAATTTTAAGGGGTTATTTCCAGCAGGGGTTTTACAGATCAAAACTGAATGTGTATGAAAGGGAAAAGCCTATAAATTTTAAACAAGACAAATTAACACTGCAGTAGCTAGAAAGGATTGTGTATGGTTATTAAGAAATGCTATTTGGGAATGTATTATACAAGATAAATTAGAGACATCATGGATTTATGAGATATCAATCCTGCCAAAATAATCTAATCAGCTTTGTTGAAGAGATATGTAGGCACTTAAGTCAAGGCAAAGCAGTTGTATTTTATTTGAAATTTGCAAAGCTTAGGGAGCAAGGTTTAGGGGGAAAGGTTTAGGCATAGATTGAGTACTGATAGAAAGCAAAGAGTAGCCCAGTTTTAAATGCCAAACAATAAAATTTCATATAGAAAATATGAAAGTTCAAGACTATCACTTTGATTAAAGGAAGAGTGGCTTATGTTTCCCAGGAGGCTGTTTACTTCAGAAAAGAAGCATCTTAGTGTTTAATGTTTAATATGCACAGATATTTACAAGTTCAATATAAGAATGTGTCCAGAGAACTTTTCTTCCCTGAGATTGGACAGAGGACATCCTCTGAATTAGAGGAAGGAAGGTTTTATCACTCGTACAGGAAGGTATTCTTTACTGTAAGGACAGTCATGTTGTGGAATTCCCTACCAAGGAAGTTCATAAATAAGTTTAGGAATAGATTGGATAAAGCCACACAATTTCTGACAATTCTACTAAAATTGTGTCTCAAACCTTTGGAAAACAAAACTGGTTGGAGCCTTCTCAACACATTCCACACATATTTCCATTGTTATTGAGTAAAAATTGACTTATCAAATAATGTTTATACAATCCACTAATATGCATGGGAGGTTTATACTTACTCTGCAATGCCAATTATCAGATGCTTAAATGACCAGTAACATCAAATGAAATAGAAATTCCCATTTGACTGATGATGGCAATTAAAACATGCAGCGCTGCTCTCTTTGAAGTTAAATTCATGAATTGTATTGCTTTGTATCTGTTTTTTACCTTTACTGATAGCAGCCAGGTTGCATGTCTGTTGTTAAACAAACCCCACCAAATCCCATTGTTTACTATGGAGCATTAGATTATACATATTCTTTAAATGCCACAGTAAAGGCACATTTTTAAGTCTAAAAAGCTGAGAAGTTTGGTTTGGTAAGATCAAATTAAATGTATAGTACTTGTAAAGGAATTTAGGACATTTTCATTATTTTTGGTGTTACTGTTCCTTCAACTTAGTGTATATACATAATCCACCCCTACTGCTTATGTTTATTAGAGTCTATTATGGTTATACAGTACTCATCTTTCTTACAATAATGGTTATAATCTCCTCGTTGCCTACAAAATACCTTCATATATAACTGTGGGAATTTAATACAAACATGAATCCAACTGTAGACAGGTAAGCTTCTGTAGACACAGTCTTTCCACTGTACTGCACATGTATCCTTGGTGTAGTTGGCTTTAAAATTTCCTGCATCTAAAACTTAAAGTGCACCTGTCACCTCAAAACTCTCATACTAATTTAAGTTTTACGAATGAAATAAATGTTTTGTAAATATATATTTATTTAAAAAAATGTACCTTTATACAGTGTTTCTCTCGGTCATCTTCCCTGTCAGCCCGACTTTTTTTTCCAGAGTTGGGTGGGTGGGTCTAAATGGTGATTGACATTATAGCTCCTCCAATCAGATCCCTACTAGACTGTGATTTAAGGGATCTGATTGGAGGAGTTATAATGTCAATTTATTATTTAGCCCCGTCCACCCAACACTTGGGAAAGACAAGGCAGGCTGACAGGGAAGGATACATATATATTTACAAAAACGTTTATTTCATTAGCAGAACCTAAATTAGTATTAGTTTTGAGGTGACAGGTGCACTTTACTGAACCAAAAAAGTGTTTTATATTTTAAGCAACAGTCCCTTGAACAAGGGGACATGAGAGTCAAACTTCGTGATTGGCTTATAAAAGCCGATAATCCTCCTTTGTATATTTAAAGTATCCTGTACTGTACAGGAGCGAATACTGTACATACCTCCTCAATAGAAAATGGAATACAATTGTCTGGCAAAGTGCTTACTGAGCCTGGACAATTTTCTGTACCATCTTTCATATAATTAATAAAATGACCAAATTCAATTCCATTCTCAAGTTCTGAATGACATTGAATCTTTAAATTGAATAGACATAACAAGCAGCTGCCTTTTACAAAGTGTTTTCTAAAAGGGAACAGAAAACATTGACTAAATCTCCAGAAATAGTGCCCACTGGATCACAAGCGCCTTCTTATCTAACACTCAACATAATAACTCTTCTCAAAAAATGCAACTGTTGTGTCTGGAACACTGGGGCTGGTGACAGGGCACTGTAAACTTCCCAAGGCACTTCTCTATCCATAAAAAGATGAAAGCTGTGGTCCAAGGTCAGGCACCCAGATAAGTTGAATGAAGACTACAACTGAAGCATAAGTTAATTCTACAGAAAAGTATAACAGTCTCAATTCATAGAATAACGCCTGAATGCATTTTAAAATTTCATTTGTTGAACGAGAGATAATTATATATTTATAATATAATAATTCCTACATGTTTTAGGAAGTGCTTGTGAAAGTTCAACTGAAACAAGGTGGCTGCAAGCAGAACAGATAGAGGACACAAAACAGTAAGAATCTAGGAATTAATTTTCTAAGAAAAGGGTTTTTTTTACAGTTACTGCCTAGGAATAACTACCATTTCTGTTAGCTGGCTCTGGTACTCTCTTTACTTTCTACCGGTTTAAATGTCCGTTCATTAAAGACCTGCAGATTCATACAGTTATATATTCCCAATGATTGAAAATTTCTCTAGTGCAGCTAGCCTTTTTTTTTTTTTTAAATCTCATTCTGTCCTAGTGAAACCTATTCATACATCTGCAGCTAGCAGCACTGTGAATGCAATCACAGAAGCATAAGATTTTTCAGATACAGATTTTACATTTAATCTCGCTTTGGCCTTTTCTGTATCGATGTACATCTTTCCAGTTGGATATTTAAAATCCTAATTGGTTCCAAACTCAGCAGAATAACTGAAAATTTCATTTTTTAAATTAAATTATCATTGAACAAATATCTCTCAATTTCTCTACATAAGCTCTCATAATAAATAACTGTATTCAGCTCACTGCTTCAGGACCTATACTTATAAACATTCACATCTCCATTAAAGTGAATTCAAATGTAGGGCACCACTAAAATAGGCCAGGAGTTCCTTTCCCTGCATTCAGCCAGTAACATACAATTTGGGGATTATTTATCAATGTGAGAATTTGGCTGCTGAAGTGAATTCTCATCAATTTGGGTTACTACATTCCGATTCTCTACTCCTTATTCACTAAACAGAGGATTCCCATAGCAAAGACACAACTGCGCCAGTAGCCATCTCTTGCGTAGTGTGGCATAGTCAGTTGGACAGTAGCAGCCCTGCCATCAACCCCATGATTCACCACTTCAATACACCTTGTCGAATGCCCTACCACGACAAACTCCGATGCTTGATCAATAGGCAATTTAACTGCACCTGCATGTAGAGAGGTGCTTTATAAGTCCATATAATAGTATACATATGATATTATACTTGTATTGTTTAATGCACTTTTTCCATGTCTGTAGTATACTTGTATTGCTGAACTGTACAGCACTGTGTAAATCTGTGATGCTTTATAAATAAAATTATACACACATACAAGTCCGTAAGATGTCAAATTCACCATATGGCAGAATTTTCTGAACAGACGAATAAGGGGAAGTGGAAAATAAATCTGATAGTCTTTCATGAATAAGCCCCCTGCAGGTTTTTGGACTGCAAGAAAAAAAGGCTCTATTCTATTGTTGTTCTAAAACACCAGTGCAAACTTTGGGGGTTATTAACTAAAGTCCGAATTGTTGCGTATAGGTGTAAATTCGCCAGATAAAGACAGTCGCAATAGGCTGCTGCTGTCGCAGTCGCGTCTTTATAATGAGAATATTGTCGCAACTTTATTATGGGAAAATTGTCACAATGTTAATATTAAAAAATTGTTGTGACTTTACAATGGGGAAATTGTTGCGGATTTGCTATGGGAATCCGCTGTTTGCGAATTCGACAGTCGAATTCGCACCTTAGTGAATAACCCCCTTTATCTGAAACAGCAATTCAAGAACAAATTATATGTTTAGGAACAAATAGCACAAATTAAAAGAAACTCAGTAAATATAAGATAAAGGAAATTGTGTATTATGAATAACTTAAAAAAGATGATCTATTGTTTTACTGAAAAACAAGGTTGCACATGACAGATAAACCTATCATTTCAGGAACCTGGAAGCTTCTGATGCTGATTACACTTGGGTAAGACCCAGCCTTCTGTGACCTCATATGTTGTTGCATATTCTCCATGTGACTCACAAATCACAAGTCTTTTATTTCATACTATACATCATTTATAAGCACTGCTAGATTTAAAGGAGAGTCAAAAAATAATTAACATAACTGCATCAAATGCGCCACCTTGTGTTGACATGCAGTATTGTAAATTTTAGCCTAAAGGGCAAATGGGATTATGTTTTTAATCGTTTCTTTAAAAGCGTAACAAATCTATGTAAATTAATAGCATGAATCTGTACATCAGGCTTACATTTTTCTCATGAAATGTGGCATTGCCAATATGCAACATACCCTCCAATAAATGTCTGGTGTTTGTCTTTAGAAAAGTTTAATACCTGTGTTCAGAAATGCTATAGATTTGCAGAATCTTCATCTAAAACAATATAAAGTTGATGCACTCAAGGCTCCCTCTTCAAAAAAATGGAATCCATCCCTAGCTGTCTCCATATTGCTTCATAAGAAGAAACATTCCTACGAATTCCACAATGGTGAAGAGGCCAGCCCTTAGATTGCTGTATATCTCTTAGTCATTTTTGACTAGTGAGACAGGTATCCAACCCTTTCTTGAAACAGCTTGAATCAACAGCTTTTTCTCTCAAACTAGGACTGATTGCACGAAAATATGTTACTGGGATAATGTGTTAATTTTCTTTGTAGTCTTGAAGCAATCACCGGGAGCCAAGTTTTAATACGGAATGCTTCTTTTAACTGCCACACATGTTAATGGCAAAACAAAGTTACATTCCTTACCTGCAGATTCCTGTCTCTCCACAAGTCACATATTCATTTTCCTTTAGAGATCAGTATACTGTCTACACTAAACCTCAAGAAATAAAATCTCATATAGTAAAACAGCCATGTTTTAATCTGCAGATGAGCCTTTCAAAGCTTTCCATGCTGGAGTCTTCTGATCTTTTATCTTGGAGGAGTGTTGTCACAATGCTGGACTACTCTACATATGAAAGTATGTATACAAACTGGTGAACTTGCACTGGGGCAATTTATGGACAGATAGGTAATTGGAGGTATATTCTGTGAGTGAGCAGGACGACATATCTGGATCATGGGAGGTGGGATATTGAATATTCAGATCACATTAACATACTCGCAGCAGTTCCGGCTATGTTTATTAAGTGATGTCACATTTGGTTTGATAAATGAGACACGTAATCGACATTAACAGAAGGTATAAAAGTACCGATTAAGAAGGTAGTAGTTACTTGCACTGATGGTTCCCTGAGGAAGCTGCGTTATTGATAAGTGGTGAAACGCGTAGGAATTAGCCATCTGCTGTTACACGTTTTTATATGCATTCTTAAAGAAATAATACTGTGAGTATATTTCTTCATTTTTCTAATAAATTCCGAATATACAGTTTTACACTGAGTGTTTTTTTTTTTTCTCATTCAAATAATGGTAATGATGTGGAGGAAAACTGTTGGAATTTAAATTGGAAAACCACCCCTTGTTCTCTTGCTTGTTTCATGGCGTTCATACTGCATCTTGAACTGAATTGAGAAAGTGATCATGGAACACATACTATAGTTGTTGTACAAAGCGGTTTATCATTTGTGCTCTGGTAAGCGCATATATTGTGTCCTGGTGGATTTTCACACAGTGTGTGTACTTGGGAGATCTTTTGAATCCTTATCCTGATTTGCACAGTGCACATTGTTCTTGAGAAGACTTTCTCACATATACCTGTTTTGAAGGTGTTTGGGACTTTTCTATCTCTTTAAACAGTATATATCGTTTAATGCACTATATAGTGCTTTTTTTTCTTCTATTGCGTTTCTTTTTAGGTAGCACCAGCTACTGTTCTATAGCAACACCATCTACACAAATCAGAAGAAGCTTCGCATGAAGAATATAATTTGAAAGTTTACATTTTTTAACATTATTGGACTTTCTTGGTTTATTCTGTGAGTGTATTACCTTTCTGACTTCTGTTATGGTGAAGTTACTAAACTGCATTGACTATTTAATGCAAGTTATTTTGACAAGAAAACATTTGCTAACATTGGTGATGGAGACCCCCAGGGGGGTTAAATTTCTAAAGTCTTTTAAGCAAGAGTGTTTGTGAGTGTAGTGGATGGATGGATGGATAGTGTATGTACATAAGGATATACAAGGATTGAAATAGCGTTACTCATCTCTCCAGCATCTACGACATTGAGAATAGGCAATATATTTACAAAACCAAGTAAGCAAAGTAAAGTGCAAATACATAATATAAATAAAAATAAAATAAATAAGTAATGAGAAGTGAAGGTGAAGGTGCATGACACACCAGTTCAATGCGGTAGCCAAATAGTAATAAAAAAAGGGGGGAGAGAGTGGAACATGGAAGCAAGTTAAGTCACTGAATGCTTGCTGAAATAGCAAGGTCACAGTTGAGTAGAGATAAAAGGTGGGGAGGCTAAGAGGTGAGAGTGGGGGGTGAGATAAGGGACGGGGGGGGGGGGGGGGGGGGGGGGGGGGGGGGGGGGGGGGGGGGGGGGGGCAGAGCAGGGAGAGAGTTCAGAGTTATTACAGCCTGGTGGATGAAGCTGTTCTTCAGTCTACTGGTCCTAGCCATTAAACTGTGCATTCTCCTCCCTGATGGTAGCAGGTTAAAGAACCTATGAAGAGGATGGGTGGGATCACCTGCCAAACAGAAGGCTTTCTGAAGGAGACGAGAGTTGTATAAGTCCTGGAGGCAGGGAAGAGAGGAACCTATAATCTTCTCAGCTATTCTTACAATACTCTGAAGAGATTTGCGATTCGATGCTGTGCAAGCATCTCTGTGGACACGCGCGCCTTTGCCACCGCTGCATTGCTTCATCCTCCCAGTGAGTGATCGGTCCTTCAGTGCAGGCCATGGACCAGACCTGACAGTTTTCAGGTCACATCTGCGGTCTACACTGAAGGAGTGTTTGCCTGCCGATAGGATAGACTTGGCAGAGCTTCTCCTCAGACATAGGCGAGATGACATCACTCATCAGTGCTTGCACTTCGGGGGAAGGCACTGGTGAGTGACGTCACTTTTCGGCACTCAGTTCCAAAAAGGTTCTCCATCACTGTCACAGACTAAAGTCTGCACCTCAATTTAAGTAATCCTCCACACAGATAAAAACACTGAGATAGTATATCCAGTATTTCCTCTTCCTGGTACACCTTTTTCAATGCAATAGTAGGACTGCAGTGGAAACCTTGTATCTGCCATCCTATAAACAAGGGTTATTTGCAATCTCTATAGCAAATGGGTTCAGTTTTTACCCATTTTGATAAAGCACATGGACCCTGTATCACAATTTTCAATCGCAAAATGTAAACAAAATTAACAACTGAAATGGAACTAGCGCTGTTCTTTACCCCAGGATAACTGTAACAAAACTGTAATGCTAATACAGTTAGTAGCAAAAATGCATGAAATTAACCATTTGTGCTGACACCCATGTTGATTAAACTCCTCCCCCCCACAAGTCATATACATGTCACTGGAGCATGTACAGTAGAAAACTACGGTAACCAAATAATTAAACAAGCTTGACTCCAACTCGAACATACTCTAAATACACAGAAACATATACATATATTTAATGCAAAATCTGGTCAAAACATCTTTGAAATGGAAACTGACAAATTAGAGAAAAATAAATATGGTTACCAATTCATTAAATATAAAAATATACATATTTATAAAATACCATATGGTCTAATTAACAAAAAAGGCTTCCAAGCCAAGGAAAGCCAAAAGAGAAAGCGACTGTATTTGATAGAGTTACTATGTAAGACTAGTCAGAAGTGAAGATGCCTCAGAATTACTGGTGCTCAGTTAGCAAAGAAATGAAGTGTACTGGGTCTGGCATTAGGAGCTGTGCTGTTCATGTCATTCGGTAGTTTTCCTTGTGTGCCCATTACTGTGGCCACATACATTCTTCATAACACGTGTGTCTTTTAACATGTACTGGCAAAAACACAGTAGAACCTGGCATAATTATGTCAATGGCAAAACTTTTTGTTCATAAAATCCAGAAACCCCCTACTGGACGCAAAGCAGAGACACACTCAGAACGAGTAAAAGGGGGAACAAGATGAAAACGTCTCACATTCAACTAGAATTTAAAATGACTTGTTGTTTGGTCATTTACAGTATGAGATTCTACAAATATCAATAGATTTTTTTTTTTAACCATCAAATATTTCCTAGGAGTGGCATATATTTCCGCAGCAGTTTTCCTTTACAGTGGATTTTTGGCACTACACCCAATACTGATTGTTTTTCAGAGTAGGATTGGTTGTTCTGCAGTGCTGTATCATATCAGGGTCCATTTGCATCCAGGAATTCTGCTGAAAATTTGCTCCCGGTGAAGGAGGACATCTGGTATTGGTGTGTGGTTGTCTGGTTGCAAGCAGTGGGCTTACTGAAATATGTTCATCACCTCTCTGGAGAGGTGTTACTGTGACGGTTGGTATAGTTGCACTACGCTCCATGTACAGAGAAGGGACTGTAGGCACTGAGTTGTAAGAACGACTCTCAACACATTGCTTGGAATTTTTGGCCTTACGTTTCATAAGAATTAACCAAACAATGAATATTGCAGCTAGTAACAGCAGGGCAAGGATTATGAGAGGGACAATAATGGAGAGGGAGTTGCCATTTTGACTGGCCTCTGCATTTGGACTTGCAAGATTCAACCTAATAGTGGTCTCCCTGGTATAACTAGCGGTTGACAAGTCTTCAGAAACATCAAAGCCTTCATTTTTTGGGCTCCCCCAGCGATTTCTATTAACCCATTTCTGGACATTTTTAATTGGAACTTCTGTACTGGTCTTGTTTGTAGGGGGATATGGAGTTATTTCCTCATAGACTAAACTGGTGTTAGAAGCAGTAGTAGAACTTGATGTAAGGAATTCTTCAGGAGTCACGGCCTGGAAACGTAGTGGATCATTTGGTACCACAGAATAAGGAAAGACTCCAAATGCAGGAGGCACATTCTCTGCTTTAAGAAAAAAAACAAAGGAGTCATTTTGCATATCGACGTCAGTGAAGTTGGCATTTACTTCCAACAGGACTTTTCCTCCTTCAATATCACTCTGGGTAAACAAAGAAATATCTTCATAGTCGTCAATTTTTGAACTTTTCCTCTTTACAAGTCTCCCATATCTTGGCTTGTCTACTATAAGGTATTCTGGATCACTGTTTGTCAGATTTGCCAATTCCATTGCATTAAGATCTCTTGTTTTTAAAAGGTAAATGGAATCGTTAGGAATTTCTAGCTTGGATATTACCTGCACAAGAGGCTCCACTGTTACATTAAGTACCAGTTCCGTGAGGTTGCTCTCTAATGTCCTTGCCACCAATTCAAAGCTATCAAAAGATTCATTTAGGTTTATCATCTGGTACACTACTTTTCCCAGCTCAAGATCTAACTGGTTAAATCTAGAGACAGGCATATCATCAATCATTAGCAGGCCAAATCTAGGTGACCGTACAATCTCATAAAGGATCTCTTTGCTTCTGCCATCAGTAGTGGCCGCTAAATGCACATTGGTCAAAGTTAAAAAAGTATCTTGTTGGGAAAGGACCAGATTAGTCTTATTAACCAAGGTGAGTGAGACAGGGGTCACTTCAATATTAAAAAGCTTATACAAGGGTTTGTGTTTTCCATCAGTCACACTAAAATAGAAAACACCAGAAGCTGAACTTCCATCTTGCACAAACCAAATGTCACCACTGTTAATTTCTGCTTGAGTGAAATGCTGAATGGACACGTTTAAGTTTCCTTGACGTGCTAAAAATCCATTATTAGGCATGCTTACTATGGTGAATTTTATCTCCTCGGGAGGGTTGTCCAAATCTTCAACATTCAGGTTTTCACTGTTGAATGGGACCATTTCTCCCTGCAGTAATTTTAAATATGGCCGTTTCGTCTTTATTTCAGGCGATTGGTCATTCACACCCATAATGGTCAAGTTAAACATTTCTTCTAAAACATCAATATCTGGTTTCACGGCAGACTTGCTCTTCAAATTTAGCCATGTGGCAAAAGTAAAATTGTCTTTCAGGGACTCTGAGCCATCGTGTACATAAGAAATCCCAAATTTGCTAACAATGTATTGTGAAAACTTGGGTTTTTCTTTAGTAATGTTCCGATCCCCGACAATAATTACACCATGCTTAGGCATTAAGATCACCTGATACCAAACTTCATACAAGGTCCTCTGGGATTCTGGGAGCTTTAGTAATAGGTTAGAGGCATCCAGTTTGGATTTATCAATTACAACTTTCCCACCCTCCTCAACAGAGGCACCTAATGAAAAACAAAAAATATAAAAATCACAGTAAGAAAACAACACAATATCAAAGGGAAATACAATGAACCCTTGATTTATTACTAATGTAATGTTCATAGTTATCTCTAAGAAATTACATAGATGAAGCTACAACAGAGTTTACCTCTGAATGCCTCATGTGATAATCAGTAAACCGTATCTAATTTCTCATACATCAGTACTTTCTGATCACTGGGAGCTGCAGGTCAGGTGATGAAAGGAAAATGAAGTCACATGGCAATGTAAATGGTTAGGCATGCGCATGGAATTATTAACGTTGCACTTACCTGTATTGACTTTAAGGCGGCTTGGCCTGGCAGGATCATTGATCTCATAGGATACTGTGATATAAAAAACTTGGGATTCTAGAACAGCAGGTGGAGAGGAAGCAGAGAAGATAAAAGAATCCAGAGCATTCCAAAGGAAGACCTCTGTATCTGTGTGATCATAAAATATCTCTCCTTCATCTACCTGTATGGAATAAGGCATTTAATTACAGAAAGTGATACACACAGATAAGCAGTGAATCTATGCATTTTAAACAAAGGGTTTTACAATGTAAAATACATGTTGTAACAGTTAGCTTTACAGTACTGATGTTTTCTCATGAACTTGGTTCATTTTAAAGATTAGTTCAGGATAGAAATGTTTAAGGAACAGAAACAGACCAATCAACTACATATGCCGAGGTAACAATTCCAGTCTGCACCCTACAGGCAAACATGATCCCTTTCTCATGTGTAGCCGGGAGCCTAACCTGACCAGATCTTGCATTGAGTTTTATCCCTGGACGAGCCTGGACTATTGCTTCTATGAGAATGTTAAGTAAATTGCTGTTTGGATTGGCTTGGCAGTTATTCATTTTCAGCACTTGTAAAAATGTCATCTTTCAAGTTTAATTCCTGATCTATTTATTTTTTTTATTGTTTTGCGTTCTTTCTCCCCTAGCTGGAAGGAGTTTGTTAAATCAACTGATAAGGGGTGGCTATATCCACACAGTGGAGAAACAAAGTCAAAATAAAACCAATCAACAATTCAACATTTTTACCAGTACCACATAGGAGTGATTGCCATGCCAATCCAATTTTTTCTTCTTTACTGTTACTGGTCTTTTAAAGAAGAACTAAAGTTAAAAAAAAAGAGATATTAAAAACTCACCTGATATTAAGTTCCAGCGCTGCAGTCACAGTTTCATCTGGACTGTAATTTCTCTTCCCCGAGGCAGAGCTCCCAGTGCTTCGACTGACACAGAAGCCGGCATAAAGCTCTGCCGGTGTATGGAAATGGGTTTCAACATCATCACGCTCATTGCGGGGAGTGTTCTCATTGGCCCCGCAATGAACGTGATGAGGTTGAAACCCATTTGCACCACCAATTCAATTAGTGGGCGGAGCTTTGTGTTGGCTCCTGTGTCAGCTGAAGCGCTGTGAGCTCTGCCTCAGTGAAGACAAATTACAGTCCAGATGAAACTGTGACTGCAATGGTGGAACTTAATATCAGGTAAGTTTTTAATATTTTTCTTTTTTCCTTTAGTTTTCCTTTAATTGTACCTAGATCTAACAAAATGCTTTCTTTGCAGCCCAAGTCTGTATTGTATTTCTTTATACTTAATTAACGAGCAGTTTAATCTGACATAAACAAATACCCACATGCTTTCATTGTTTTCACCTGAAATTTCATTCATATTCAGGACATAGGCACTATACAGCCCAAATCAATGAATAATGCAAAATTTATTAAAACATAAGACCAAATTTTGCATGAATCAGGCACATTGTTTGAAAGTGCAGACAAGTCTTGCCTGTGTACAAATGCATAATACACATTTTCACTTTAAGACTTAACTGTCTATAAATGGACTCTGGATGACTGTGGTTTAAACATTTTAACAGAACTATATAGGAGTAATTACTGTGCCAATCAGTTGCTTTTCATTTTCTACAGCAGTGTGACCTTTTAGGGTAGGTCTACAATGCATTTAAACATTTCTAAATGCACATAAATGTAACTAACTTGTAAACATATGCAAATTTATATAAACCAATTATGCATTTATCATGCGCTGTATTTTTTTTATCCATTATGCACAAACTCTTCACACATAAAACATGCTTTAACTGATGTCAGTTTGTGCACACTGTATCTACACTCACTGTTTGAAAAATGCGTGTGTAGGCAGCACAATACGTACGGCACAATATATTTTAGTTCATTAATTAACTGGTCCTAGATTGAGGGGGTTCTTCACTAAGGTGAAAATTCGACTATTGAATTCTCAAACAGTGGATTCCCATAGCAAATCCGCGACCACAACAATTCCCCCATTGTAAAGTCGCGACTGCGACAATTTTTAAAGTTGCAACTGTGACAATTTTCCATCATAAGGTCGCGACTGCGACAGTATTCTCATTATAAAAATGCGACTGTGACAGTAGCAGTCTATTGCAACTGTCTTTAGCTGGCGAATTCACACCTATACACAACAATTCGGACTTTAGTGAATAACCCTGTTAATCATTTTAAAAAGTGGAGGTAATACAGTGGGGGAAAAAAGTATTTAGTCAGTCACCAATAGTGCAAGTTCCACCAC
>WMED01010044.1:0-15978 GCA_019650415.1 Pipa parva | reverse complement strand
TTTTATCTATCACAAATATAAGGAGGGTTGTTTATAAAAGCCATTTCGATTTAGCAGGAAAATTATATGTTTCTTTATTTTACACTTACCCTATACCTACTATAAAGGTTTTCTTAGAACAGTAGGAGCTAGTTATTTCTTTACAAATTTTCTTGTATTGAAAAATTAAATTCACATTTAAAAAAAAAAATCAAATATTGTCATATTTTTCTCTGCCCTCCAAATTGTTTGACTAAAATGCTTGTGACTTCCTTAAGGGTGCAAGTCGTGCAGCTGAGGATGCAGAGCGTGAGAGAAGAGAGCGAGAAGAGCGACTCCGACACACTCGGAATCCTGCTGCAAGAGGTTTGCCCTCAACAGCTTCTGGCAGACTACGCGGCACTCAGGAAGTTATACCTCCAACCCCACTCACGCCAACCTCTCACGCTGGTAAATGGCAAATGACATCCATAATGAGAATAAGCAGATCTTCCTAAAGTAGAACTTAAGTGTGTGCCTAGAAAGGTTCATTTTTGCTTAGCTGCCAGAGTTGTGCTTCCCTATCTGTTTCCTGCTTAATCTTAACCCCTTGGCCCTGAAAGCCGCGGTTATGCCTGGTATACTTACAAACTCCACAGCTGATGTACAGTATGCAAGTGTCTCAGTAATGAAGGCATAAATAAAAGCAAATACAATAGGATTTGAGGAATTGAGTAAGCTCTCACTTTTCCATGCAATAATCTGTGTTTACTGATGATGATTTCTTAGAGAGTAAAAGTTAATTGCAGAGCTTTGTGTCCTTATTAGCAAACACCTCTCCCCGGCCCATATCAGGGATGGAGCGAGAGCGGAAAGTCAGTATGAGATTACATCGCGGTGCTCCTGTTAACGTCTCTTCATCTGATCTTACCGGCAGACAAGATACCTCACGCATGTCCACATCTCAGGTACATATTTATCCATAGCATGTGCAAATAATTGTAATAATCTCACTGGTTAATGGAAGCTGCACTAATCTGTTTTTGCCTGAGCTAAATAAAACTGTTGTTTGCTAATTACATTTTAAGATCAATTTTTTTTTTTTTTTTTATAATAAAACAAACCATATCCCACAAAAGGTCGTTGCAAAAAAACTAGTTCCTTTAAAAAGTATATTTATATAGCTAATGCCGTTCCTGGCGAAATCATTGCCCAGGGCAGAGTTTTAGGAAGATTTGTGAAATTAAAAGCAATGCTGTTCAGTTTTCAACCCCTTTTTTTTTAATTTAGTTAAATGTTTCATTTTTTTCTTTTGCTTTTAGAAGTGTGCATATTTTAAACATATTCCTTAATGCTAAAGAGCCAGAAACATTAGGAAAAAATCATTTCCATTTGAATTGGTCTGACATTTATTCAAATGAAGCACTTACACAATGTTAAGCAAAAGTGTTTCTTTCTGTTTTTATCTTTACTGATAGCAGCCATGTTGTTTGTGTTTAGCAAACCCCACCCAATCTTTTTGTATTCTGGGGGTAATTCTAAGAAATATTTAAGAAGTGCTTCTTGAAGCCCAGTTTTAGTTAGATATCCTACTTTCACCGTTTAGAAGTTTGAAAGCACAGATTGAATATACAGTAATTGTAAAGGTATTTGGAACATTTTCCTGTTTAGTCAGTTTCCCCAGACTAAATCTTTGTTGTTTGTATTGCCTTACTCTGTGCTTTAACTTAAACTAGCAACAGCAGAGAATGGGGAAGTACTACAATTTCATTTTTTTTCAACCACTTTAACTGCACTTTATTTTATCCAAGCTTGCATTGAAATGTAGATTAATGATATAAGCGATTTTAATTACCGCCGCTTTCCAGAAGCAAAGTTTGAGGTCACTGCTAGCAATTCTTTCCAGACACTGTCTATAGGAACAGGCATAAAGGAAAGGTTAACGGGCAAGCTGAATGCATGCAGCTGGAAGTTCCTGCATCATTAACCTCCCAGCTCACTGAGCCCAGGGTGTTTTTGCAGTCAGTCTGTTCCCTTATAATGCTGTCATGAGCTGTACAGGTCGTGGTATGTGGTGAAGGTAATGAGGTTTTGCCAGGGGCTTCCAACTCTTTTCTTTTCACTTTTTACAAGGTAAAAAGTAAGGATGTGCTTCTATGTTAGTGTAAGAACTTGCTGACTGTACATTAGGATGCCAGTCAGCCTAGGACTTTAGTGTCCCTTTAAGGCACATGCATATTTTGACAGTAGCTTGGCTGTTGACAGATGTACATATAGACCAATATATATTAGCCTTTTTTAAAATCTATTTAGTCATCATAAAGCGAATTGTTGCAACAGTCACATATCTGAATGCACTGTTATAGACCAGGTAGTCCACATCAAAGAAAACCTACACATTTAAAGGTCAAGATAGCTCTAATTTACAGTTTATGTTGTTCAGTTGCTGTACAGTGTGACAGTGGTTACCATATTTTTTTGGAAAATAAGACTCTTTTTAATTCTTATTCATGATAATTAAAATACTGTGAGTCTCCTACCCTGTCCCCCCACATGCCTGTAAGTATTATGTGCAACCAGTTAGGAGAGCAGGAAGTTCTATGAAGCTGATCTATTTCTATTTGACTCCCTCTGTCCCTGCTGGGTGGGGGTATCCAGAGCATTCTGTATTCCAAAAAATACGCTATTTTCACTGTATTTCCCATTCCCTTTTTTTTTACTAAAACAAAGCTGAATTGAGTCCCCTTTCTTTTACCATAGCTAATTAATAGTTGTGTTCTTATCTATGAAATGTAGAGTATGGGTGATACCTTTTAGAACTGTATAGATGGTAAATGCAAGCTTTCCAGATTACTTAGATTTCTTCTTCAGGCCTGGCATGCCAGTCTATTCAGTTTGCCAATAAAAGGTATCACCTATTCTGTACTTGTCTCTGCTTATATCTATGGCTATCATGGTGTTACACTTTACTGCAGGGATCAGCAACCTTTCTGGCTGAGAGAGCCATATACTTGCACCTCTGCTCAGCCCTTTTGAATCCGGAGCTGCTGATGCCATATGTGACATCACATATGTGACGTCAGTGGCTCCAGATTGGCTAGCAACCTAGAAGCGCGTTGACATCAGTGGCTCCGGATTGACTAGCAACCTGGAAGCGCTGACAGAGCTTTGTCTCTACAGCAATTAGCCAGCAGACTGTCACGAGCGGTGCTTGCATGTGAGCATCGCTCATTACAGTCAAAGAGCCAACATCTGGCTCAAGAGCCACAGGTTGCCAACCCCTGCTCTACTGTATCTATAAAATGGTAATGGACTACCGCTGAAAGAGGTTTATTTTGTTCCTGCTCTCTACTCACCAGGCCTTTGTGCTTTGTGATACCAGAGGAGAGCAGATCCAACATTGTACTTAACTAATAATTGAAGTGCAATTGGTTCCATTTTAACGCTTCATTCCAGATTCCAAGTATGTGCTACTCATGGCAGTATGTGCTCATTTTTACTTGTAAATTATATCACTTGGTGATGCACCACTAATTCATCTCATAAATGCTTTAGTATGTGCCAAACACTAGTTACTGTCCTTGCTAAACAGTTTTAGAAAGTTTGTATATTTGTATATTATTAGTGCAGGTTCTCCAGTATAATCTATTATATAGACCAGCGGTTTTCAACCAGTGTGCCACGACACATGGTCAGATGTGCCATGGGAAACTCGGAACTTACCGAGGTGTCACGAGCAGCGCTTGTAGCAGCTGCGCTGCCCATGAACTGCTGGCTCTGACTGCCGGCTAGCGCTGGGAGATGCGCTTCTCCCTAGATAGCCAGCAGTCAGAGCCAGCAGTTCACGAGCAGCGCAGCAGCTACAAGTGCTGCTCATGACACGAGGAAGGAGTCCTGTCTGACTCCCTTCGTTGTCTGAGGAGGGCTCATGTGACCCAATCAGTCACATGAGCCAATAGGAGACCAGGATTGCATGTGATCGGCACTCCCGATCTCACTTCCTCGTTCAGCTGTGTGCAGTAGCAGCCGAATGAGTAAGAATGCTGCGTACTCTGCTGGAGGGGGGTATGTTGAAGCCCCCACCAACCCCCCCACAGCCACCACTGACGCCCCCTGATCCACTCTATTGCCCCACACAATGAAAATATACCCCAGTCCCTGACTTGCTCTCTCCTGCCTCAGATGTGCCCCCCCTGCCCCTGATTTGCCCCTCCAAGCCCCTGATTGCCTCTCACTCCTGATTTGTTCCTCCAAGCTCCTGATGTCCAACCCGCCCCTGATTTTCACCCTCCGCTCCTGATTGCTCTCCCAGCCCCAGATTGCCCCGCAGAGCTGCCAATTCCTTTGCAGGTTCCCAGAGTGTCATTTTGCTTGGTGGTGTGCCCCAGGATTTTGGAAATGTAAAAAATGTGCCGCGGCTCAAAAAAGGTTGAAAATCACTGATAATAGACGTCCAAAGTGAGTCTATGAGGAGTTGACTGAATCTGCTAGCTTTACCTGTATGTGAATTTAAACTTCTATTTCAGTTTTTCTGTTGGAACAAAATTTAGGCCATGTTCATACAGATAATAAGTTAGAGGTTATTTTTAGACTATCACATGGATATTTTTTCTCTTTGTGGTATTAACCAGATATTAAAGAAAGTGAGGGGGGAGGAGGTGAATTTATAAATGCAGCTTACGGCAGAGGTATCTGGAAAAGAGATGTAATAGTTTTACTGAAGAACAGACAATAGTAAAATGTTGCTGTTGATATTCTGCTCACCAAGTGAGAAACACATCATGCCCGACTTGTCTCCCTGTTGATCGATCCCCTCTTATATATTTCAGATTCTTTCATGCTGTATTGTAATAAACCAGCTTCATGAGAAACTGGTGAATCTTTCCTTCCTAGAACCCAGATAAATTTCATTTACCACTTTAGACAAAAAGGGTAATGTGTAATCCAGTTTCAGTTTTCATCTCTTATGTACACTGAAGGCCCCAATGTTTGCCACACTATTTATTATACCCCTTACTGTAGTTTGGGAACAACATTGTTATCTTAGAAAAAGGAAGATTGGGCAGTGAAATGTTCCTCATATAAATATATTATAATAGCAATGGTGAAACGGCTGCCTGACACGAGCATTACCCACTGACCTCTTTTTGTCAAACTTAAACTAACACAACTGATCAAGCTATAAGCATGCCCCAACACATAACCATGACTGCTAGCTTTGCATACTACCTATGTTATGCTTGTAAGTGGTTTTCTTTGAATTCTTCTTGTTTTTGCTTATGTTCGCACACACTCATGCAGGGACAGGTGGACATTCTGGCCAATCAGCCACATGGGTTTTATTAAGAATCTGGCCAACTGCTTAAATTATTTTTAAAGTGCACCTGTCACCTCAAAACTGTAATACTAATTTAGGTTCTACCAATGAAATAAATATATATGTATTTTTAAAACTGTACCTTTATACAGTGTTTCTCTGTGTCATCTTTCCTGTCAACCCGACTTTTCTTTCCTGAGTTGGGTGGGTGGGGCTAAATGACTGACATAGCTGCTCCAATTAGATCCCTTCATCATTTAGCTCCGCCCACCCGTCTCAGGAAAGAAAAGGCAGGCTGACAGGGAAGATGACAGAAACACTGTATAAAGGTGCATTTAAAAAAAAACAAAAACATATATATATATTTACAAAATGTTTATTTCATTAGTAGAGCCTAGATTAGTATTAGTTTTGAGGTGACAGGTGCACTTTAAAGTACAATAGTAAATGTTGATTTTCCAGGGAACACTTAAACTTATTTTGTATAGCTTATTATAAAGTCCCCTTATAGCCCAGTATCAGCCCAAAAGAGTGGCTGCAGAAAGCTAGAGAGACTGATAAATATTATGCTTGTGTGAATAAAAGGATAGTGCCCACGATGGATCACAGCATATTGGGATGGGATTTTCTTTAGGCTAATAAGGAAGATGTTTCTAATTGATAGTGGCTATTAACACATTCAGTGATTTGTTAGCAATATCAGATGTTTTGTTTATTGCAACAAAAACTGCTTAGTGTGTGTAACTGAAAATATATATCTCACAATGTTTCAAATAATTAAATAAAACACCTTCATTTAGCAGTGTTCATTCTAGAAAGCTAGCAATGTCAGTGCTTGCCTGTGTTTACCTATTGGGACAGTTACCAGCAAGCTGTCTTTTCCCTACCCCAGAATAGCATTCCTTTCGAACATCCTGGTCAGTAACTGATCCACACCTTCTTGGTTGAAGGCAGCTCTAGGTGAGTGTCCTTAAAAACCATCCCTAACTTTAAATATTAGAGTTTTATACCAATAAGAAGTTCATATTTGCCATATTAAAATGCATGCACTCAGTATGTTCATTGATAAAAAGTAAATTTGCAAAATTTGATTTAAATTTGCACTAGCCAGATATATTGTGGATAACAAAAGTGACGGAGCCTCCTGTGTAATTCTGGTTTTAATTTTCATAGTCAGTAGTGACTGTGGTTTTTATGCATGCTTGTTTAGTAGATATTTATACAAAAGTAATTTTGATTTTGCTATCAATGTCCATTGTTTAGTATGGCTACTCAAAGAATGACTTTTTGAAATGCATTCGTTATAGGAGAAGTAAAGTACTTTACAAATTAGGGGTAAGGGAGTTTGGGAAAGAATTTACCAGTAGATGTCCCTTGCTTCATCCTCCTCCTTCATCCAGCTACACTTCATTCTGCCAATTTCATCATTGCAATTCACAGTTCTGCCTTCTTCCATTTGCTGCCGATGCAAGCATGCACAGAAGCAGTATGACGTCCCAATACTGCTACTGCACATGTGCACATTGGGGTGAGAGAAGAAGACAGGAACTGTAGAGGGACTGCATTGTCCTTATCAGCAGAATAAGGAGCATCTGGAGCAAGAGGATGGAGGCAGTCAGGTTGAATTGTAAAATTATTATAATTGTCATGTTACATTAAGTGGCCAGTCTATATTCTGTGCTTGATATCACCTGATTTTATATGAAAGATGGGAGATGAATTCACTTATAGTTATGGTTAGCTAAACGTTTATATTTCTGATTTTATCTTCACTAATCCCACTTTTTGTATTTATTGACCAGGGCAGTAGAGAATTGAGTCCTGGTTCAAAATTTAGGACTGCCCCCCCATCCTTCCTGCCACCAGTTATTACTGTTGTCTTAAATCCACCTCCCCATTTAGTGATGGCCCTTAGTCCTTTGCATTTGGGCATGTAACTGAGCAGGTTTTTTTAATGCAAAATAAAATAGTTCTTGACTAGTGGGCCCCAAAATGGCCTCTACCAACTTTTTAGTCATTTAGCAATAGCTTATGGCCATGGATTCTTGTACTGTAGTTTTTCTGAGTTCTCTTCACAATGAAGGAACATGAGCATGCTTAATGTGTGTGTATATATGCAGACATCCAGCTGGAAGTCCAGAGAGCCTGACTTGGTTGGAGTTGGCCACCAAAGTATTACTGTCTGCTTAGAATACTGCACTTGGCAATTTGGTAACCTGTAAATATTTATTCTTAAAATACACCCTAGTGCTCATGTTAAGCATGTAAAGTGTCCTGAAGATAAGCATCTTTTCTTTTCTTTTGTCTCAAGTGTCTGTATCCTTTTTAAAGAGAGTCTGACATCTCATCTGGCCCTGGATCACTGACAGTGCTAGTAGCAGTAATAGTACTAAGGTGTCAGTGTAAGTAAGGTGCTGTAGTGTGTCGCTGCTTTACTTACATTGACACTGTATTGTGATTTAGCTGGTCAGAGTCACATGAGGGTCAGACTCAAATGAAAATAGTTTATCGTTATTGTTTTACTGATGTGAAGAAAGTCACCCATTTTTAATTTTTTAAAAATAATTAATTTAATAATATTGCAACAGTATAAATGGCATTAATGAACAAAAAGGGGAAATGGTTTGATTTTAATGCAATTGAAATGCTTTTGGACTAAATAATGTTACATTAAAACCTCTAATGTATAAAATGTAATGATTTGTGGTTGTTATTCATGGGGATGTTTGAGCTATAGTATTTTGTTTGTCCATTGGTTAGCAAGGTTAGCCATAGACTAAAGCCAGGGTCACACTAGTGTTCTGTTACTCCTGGCAAGAACCTAACACTACTGGCTATTTTGTTCCTTCCTATTCTAAGGAGCGAGGCCACAAAATAGTGAGTTATAAAATGCCCAAGCATTCATCCACTTCCACTGTTCAATTTAACCTTTCCTCTATAAAGCATATATTTGTACCTGAAACAAATGCTACAAAGTAAGAATGCTTTCAAAAATAGAAGTATTAATAGCTTATTTTCACCAGTTACCAAAATGCAAAGAGAATGGGCAAATAAATCTAAATCAAGTCAATATTTGGCATGACCACCCTTTACCGTCACAACAACATCAGTACTTGTAGGTACATAATATTTAAAGGAACTTGGCAGGGAGGTTGTTTCAGACATCTTGGGAAAACTAACCATCTCCCTGGTGGTACTGCATGATGTATAAGTATCTGTCTGTATTTCTCAGCAGTGAGGACACCAGACACCATATACCCTAATCAAAACTCTGACTTCATTTGCTGAAATGTAGCCCCACACTTGCAAAGATACTTGCTTCACTGTTGCCTGCAGGCACTGATCATTGTACCACCCTCCAGCCTTTCAGCAAACAAACTTCCTTGTGTTACAGCCACATAGTTCGCTTTTTGACTCATCATCCCAGAGAACTGTTTTTTTTTTTTGTTTGTTTTGTTTTTTCCTGCACTCCAGTTCCTGGAGTTTTCTTCTATAGTTGAATTGCTTGGCCATGTACCCATGTTTTTGTCCACATTTTTTTCAGGAAGACAACTTCCGGCTAGACTTTTCCCCACAGTAGATGGTTTACCTAGGTCCCACTAGTTTTTGTCATTTCTGAACTGATAGCACTGCTGGACGTTATCCAGCTTCAAAGAACTATATGATGTGTCTCTTATCTGTTGAATTGACTTTCCTTGTTTGACAGTTGCTTCCACAGTCCTCATCAGTGCCAGTTACTTTGCGATTCTGCGCAAGAGTTTGAACAGCACATATTGAAACCCCAGTTTGCTTTGGAATATCTTGTTGCTGTGCTCTGCCTTGCCATGGTGTATAGTCTGCAACAGGAAACCTGCCTCACCATTGTAGCAGAGTTTGGCTGTTCCTCACCCAGTTTTAAGCCTCCTACAAACGATTAACACTTCTATTTTTGAAAGCATTTTTCCTCATACATGCCTAAATCTTTTGCACAGCACTGTATATGATCAAAGGCACGTGGCCCAAAACCAGTATTTAAAATGTTATTTTATAAATGAGCTGAAATGTAAAGGTATTTAACAGATGTTGGGAAAACTGTTTTTCTATCTTCGTTATAAATTGCAGGCTTATTACTAGTTTTGAAAGCAATTTATTACATGTGTCCCACTGAATAAACATATCCTAGAATAACCAGTAGGACACTTGTGTAAGTGTGATAACTGATTGCTATTCAATGTGGATAAATACACCTGTTACCATTTTTAGATTGATTGTTTGATGCACAGTGCCATCCCAATGTATGGCTTTTCAGTTGCTTTTGATTTTCCTTGTATTCCTGCATCTCAATTTTTAATATTGGAAATGTATTTTTTTTCCTTTGAAACATATTGCTTTTTATAGTAAATCCAGTCTTCCCTTGTCCACCATTGGAGTGTGTATGCAGTCATTAGCAGATTGTAAATACTGTTCCTTATAAGTGGACAAATAGTTTGACCAATTGTCAAAAATTGATCAGATCTGCAAATCTGGCTACTACATCCGATCATACTGTCTATACCCAGCTTGGGACTGGTATTTCACTCTCTTTCCAATCGAGATGCTGATTACTAAACCTATATAACAATTATTTTCTCTGTCATTTATTAGAAAAAGTCTGAAAATGGTGAAAGTTTTTTCTTTGTTTATAACCACATGAAATTCATTAAGTCCACTATAAAGTATGTGATGTGCTTATTAAGGATTTTCCTTCTACACTTTGTAATAGCTGGACTTGGGGACGACTGTAAACATTTATTTTGGTTATTTTCTTTCTGGTAAATCAATTTTTTCCTTCTACCAATGGAAGCAATAAAAAGATGTGATGTTCCTGCATGTTTAGTGGGACATCCCTTTTTTTGAATTAAAAAAAAAAAAGTTAGTTTACAGCTTCTCTCCCGCACTGTTCTGCTTCAGGGAGGCCATTTCTCCTTTATTTCACAACATGTGAAATATATATAGAGATTTGTGGGCAGTTTAACTTCTCAAGGAGACTGAAGGTAATTAATCAGATTATTGTCGGTTTTTCCTAAAGAAGTTGGCAATGGCTACTTGCATTATTTCAAATCTAAATATATTTAATAATGTTTCTTCGGTTTGCAGATTCCAAGTCGAGTGGCTTCCAATGCTCTTCCCTCAACTGTACACCGATGAACACATTCCTCATGGAAGGTGGATCATGCATGGCCGACCTTTCAGTGGCTTCACAAGCAGAACAAAAAAAAATGTACAAAAAAAAAAAAAAAAAATCAAAAATGCAACCTCAACTGAAATTAAAAGCAAACAAATCAGTGGAGTGTCCCTGTGCTTTTAACCAAGGTGATCTCTTGTAAATGGATGAATATATCCGATTGGAGGAAGCGAACATTGTAGCGCCAGTGCAAGCGTAGACACTTAAAGCGCCAACTGTAGGATTGCAATTTAGTTTTATCGTTCAAGGGCCCTTTTTATTCTACTGTATGTAGGGTTTTGGAGATTTGTATTTGTTTAATACTCCATGTATATTTGTGCCAGATTTGTCTGATTTAATTTTCACAGCCACAACCATATAGAAGTTATTCTGAAGAATCTGTTTTCTGGTGCAGTGATGTATGATCAAGAAATTTTCTTAAATGTATGGGGTTCGATGAAAGTTTTTAATGTTATAAATAGGAAGAGTAGCTGAAATAATTTGAATGACACCACCCACCCAATAATTATTATTCCTAGATTGGAAGGTGCTAAAGTAATGGTCAATTGTATCGCCTGTTTAATGATCTCCCCCCAGTGCAGTGGTCATGGTTTGTATAGCATGCCCATGCTTACATTTTTGTCTCTTTACTAAAGGTTTAGTTAGCAAATGTAAATGTGAAAAAAAAGCAGCAATGCACCTATATAATCCATTGCCATTAGATGTAGTGTGTTCTGCAGTTTAGTTTGAGATTTTTTTTTAATCTGCTGTAAACTCCAATCTTGAAACTTGAATGCTGCATTAAAGCAGCACCCAAAATAATAGATTTGAGGTGCCTTTTCCATTCCTGCAGCTGGACTGTCATTTTAACATGTAACAGGCCAACAAGTACATGTAGAAGTCGCAATAAACTTTGTGCTGTTTTTTTTTTTTTTTTCCTGGAAAGTGAGCTGTCCATAACTCCTGCACTGAATAAACTTTGCTTTATCTAGGAGGTTTCCGCAAGAGGGATTGTGCAATATGGGGTCGGGGGCCTGAAATGTTTAATGTAGTCCACAAATGTCTTTAACAACTAAATCAGTTATTCAGTAGGTGGCCTGATTCCTTCATGTTTTATGGTACAGGAGATTGCCTGTTTGCTAGATGATATTTAGAATAGATGGCGCGTTGTGTTTTTAAGACCGTTATTACGGAGTGTTTCTATATTTTTGAGGGTTGTAATGGAAAGACTTGTATGTGTATGCTCGTTAACATGTAATATTTTTAGCATGTCTCACGTTATTTGTACAATTCATACGTGTAGTTTTCCTGTAAATATCTGGATGTCTTGCTGACTAACCTACTTTTCTAACCACTCTACACACAATCTTCTTTACGTTCAGGATCGCAAAGCCAACCGAACTACTTGAGGAATGGCAGGCTGTCCTTTCTTGCCATCACAGTATGTTCTGACGAGATCTGAATAAATCCTCTCTAATGATACTTATTGCTAAGTTACCAGTTTGTATCACTGCTGTATTTGTGTACTTTAAAAGGTGTGTAAATAATAAATTCATAACTTCTAAATTTCCATTGTTGTTTTAACTCATTTGCCCCTAAAAATATCAAAGCAGCCCCCCTGTTTTTGTTGTATTTCATGTTGCTTCGCCTTTTTAGGTTTGTAGCTATTTTAATAAGAGTCCAGTAGAAGGACTGACGGCTAAATAAGGACAGCTATGCACAGTGCGTGGTGGATTAGTGGAGGATGCACAGGATGAAGATATATCATAGTTATAAGAGAGTGTTTTATGCCTGATCAGATTATGATAGGAAAAAGAGACATGATGATGTAGTGTTTTGGTGGCCACACAAACCTGTCCTTGGCCCTCCCCAACACTGCATGTTTTGTAGATATTCACACAACACAGGTGAATTCCTCATAATTGACAATCACTTCAGTGGTTCACCTGGGCTGCTATGAGGATATCTACAAAACGTCCACCTTTTGGTGAGTCTAGAGGACATGTTTGAGAAACATTGCATTACGCTGCTGTTTTCTTCTGGCTTGTAACATCTGAAAAGGACTGAATGCAAATGCATTTGTACAAGAGGTGAGTTGGATAACTCCTGTGTGTTGGGTGTCCTTGATATTTATTAGAAACCGCAATAGGAAGCATGGAGAGGCGATGCTGATAATATGGGACTCCTATTACAAAGGAAAATGCAGTCGGTGCTTGTGTGCCTTTGTTGCACTAGAGCTTAGCATGTTGTAGAAAGGTTGAAAAAAGAGAATGCCTTGGTAGTCTCTTGGTTAATATTATTGCTGACTGTCCATTTAGGGCTTTAAGGGACATTAGTGTAATGGCGTAGAGGGTCAGGATGTGAAAACAGAAGAATGGAAATGCCACTTGGGAATAGCCCCAAAGTCTGGCCTCAGTGTGAGGAATGCTAAGTTTTCCTGTATATAAAGTAAGTTTGTAAGTGATTTACTGGGATACCCAGCTCTCCATGGGTTTTTATAGTTAAATTCTCATTCAAAGCATAGGCTAAGCCTTCTCCATTTACTGATATATCTATATATAGTTTTATTTCCCTTTAATTGTACACACATCTACTTCTTGGTCCTGTCTAACATATTATATGATTTTTTTTTACTTCCATAAAATCCTGTCTATCGAAAAATAATTTGAGGGTGGCCAAAAAAATGGCCTTAATTATGTGTTGGAAAATATATATTTTTTGTTTTGTTCCTCATGCTTAAACAAGAAAAGGGGGGAAGTAAAGTATTACAAATAGCGGTAGATTTAAATTAAAGCTAAAATAATTTTCCAGAGATATAAATGAGATCATTGGTCCTTGGTAGGGGGCTTTAACCTTACAGGAATGAAAGATTTTTCAGTGATTATCAAGATGGTCCAAAACTTGCATGTTAGAACAACAATGAGTTAGAATCAAACATGACTACCCATTGGGAACTGCTGAAGAAACTGCTACTGCCATTATTATGGATCAGTTTTATTTAAAATCTACAAAGTATAAATCACCCAAAGTGGTAATTCTTGGGCACCTTGGACAAAAATTGGTTTTACCATAAAGAGGACTTTTTTTTTTTTTTTTTTTTTGTATTCCAAGGTAATTGAACAAAACCTTAAAAGAACTAAAACCTGCCCGATTAGAGATGATCCAGTCCTGGGGCACTTAGGTCTGTACCCCCAAAGCTGACACCATAGGCTGGCATCTTCATAATCGTGGAGAGCCTTATATCCTTAGCTACTGGTTCAGCCTATACCCTGTAGACATACACTTCTTAGGAGACTGTGGCAAAATAGGCTGACTAGAAATTCCGGTTATGGATGTCAAGTATGTTAGTGCTTGCTTCCTTTCTAAACTATACAAACAATTAAATTAAACTGATGTCTACAGTTTAGCATTTCCATTTCATCCGTTCAGAAGGAAATGCATTAAAAATCCCCCTCCATTTTCAGGATTGTGTACTAATGAGTTGTGATAAATTATTGGAAGTGTTCTGCTAAATATACAGCTAGTCCAGGGGTCAGCAACCTTTTTGGCTGAGAGAGCCATATACGTGCGGCTCTGCTCAGCCCTTTTGAATCCGGAGCCTTTGACGTCATATATGACGTCACATAGGTGATGTCAGCGGCTCCAGATTGGCTAGCAACCCAGAAGCTGGTGATGTCAGTGGCTCCAGATTGGCTAGCAAATAGCAACCGGAAGCGCTGAGAGAGCTTTGTCTCTACAGCACTTGCCAGCGATTAGCCAGCAGATTGTAATGAGCAGTGCTTGCATGTGAGCACTGCTTGTTACACTCAAAGAGCCATATGCAGCCATCAAAAGAGCCACAGGTTGCAGACCCCTGAGCTAGTCAATGCACGGTTTAACTAATTTCTTTTTAGCCCTGTTTTAAAAGATTGTCAGAACGTCCCTTCAAAAGTTTATTTAAAATCAACAGGTTGTATGGGGATTAGATTAAGTGCATTCTGTGAAGCCTTGTATAAAATCACTGATTCTAAATGAATAATGCTGTCCCATCCATGTACATTCCACTTAAAGTACACCTGTTGCTGGGCTAAACAGAATTTATTGAAAATATCACAGGTGTATACTTCCATTTATACATTTTATATAAGGTATATTGCTACAGGCCTTAACATTTGTCAGAGTTTAGTTTTACTTTAAGTTATACATACAAATATTATTTCAGGATATTGTAAAAAGATTGTTCCATATTTAGAGAAGTAGTATCTTTTAATAGATGCCTGGAGAATCCATAATCTAATATCAGGGTATTTCATACAGTGTTCCATTTACAGTGTTTTCATTTACTGTTCCAGCTATAAATGCCCTTCGTCTTCCACTGTCTGCTCACCTCCACATTAAACTTTGTTACTAGAACATTTTATGAACAAATCAGGCTCCTGTGGAAGTTACTTATTACCACTGTCACTGTTAAAAAAAAAAAAAAAAAAAACTATTTAGCCACAACTACAGGTTTAAGCAAAACTGAAGAATCCTTTGAGAGAATATTTCTGGCTGAATACAGGCTTGTCTGGGCAGTCTAAAACAAACAGCTCTTTCTGAAGAACAAGGAAAAGAGAAGGTTTTACTGGTTTGTTTTGAAACGGCATTGGCTAGCATAAAGAGATTATGTAATACAAATATAATGGAACTAGTGCCTGCAGCAGTACTTTGGAAAAACAAAGTGGCTAGTATGTTGGCATGGTGTTAAATACAACTGTGTGTATACCTGTATGTCTGTGTTAGAAATACACAACCCATATATGGTATATTTATTAATTAGTGATAATTAATGCTAACAGCTTAAAAGGGATCTAAAGGTATAAAATAAAAAAGACATAAAAAAACTTACCTTATACAGAGATGAGCAGTGCTGTAATTACCTGGCAACGATGCTTCTTTACAGCGCAGGCTGACACAGAAGCCAGCATGAAGCTCCTCCCACTTGGTTCACGAGCCTCCCACTTCATCACGCTCATTGCTGGGAGCATTGTCATTGGCCCCAGCAATGGATGTGATGAGTTTTCAACCATTTTTTAACCGCTGGTGAACCAAATGGGAGGAGCTTTGCGCTGGCTTCTTTGTGCACTGAGAAGAAGCATCGGTGCCAGGTAATTACAGCACAGTTCATGCTGTGACTGTAACGATTCATCTCTATATAAGGTAAGTTTTTTAATAAGTCTTTTTTTATTTTATACCTTTAGTTTTCCTTTAATCTCTAGCATAATGATGGGAAAATACTGACCAGTCCTGATCCTGCTTCTAGACTTTACCAATGTTCCACCTCATCAATCTGAGATATCCTGAATGATCAGATTACAGAAGAAAAGAAAAATCTGTTTTTAAATGATTACTTTATGGTAACCTAGTATACAAAGTTTTAACCCATTAGCTACCAGAAACGTACTTTTCAAATGGCTGTGGCGGCAGTCATTGCATACAAGCCATGTGAAAAGTACAAGTGCTGGTCAACGAATTAGAATAATTTGAAATAGTGCAATCATGA
>WMED01010043.1:0-15978 GCA_019650415.1 Pipa parva | reverse complement strand
ATACGTGTATGTGTAAGCCATGCCTCGCCAAAAAAAAACAAAAAGAGGATCTACGATGAAAAATTGTTGCTTTACATAAAGCTAGAAAGGGTTACAAAGCGATTTCAAAGACTTTATAAATTTACCAGTCTACAGTAAGGCAAACAATCTACAAATGGAGATAATTTAGGACTGTGTCTACTCTGCCAAGAAGTGGGCGCCCAGTCAAAATGACCCCAAGAGCACAACGGAGACTTATCAATGAGGTAAGGAAACAACACAGAGTGACAGCTAAAAATTTGAAGGTGACATTGGTACAGGCTAACATCTGTGTTCATGAATCTACAGTTCATAAAACTTTGAACAAGCAGAGTGTCTATGGCAGAACATCACGAAAGAAGCCGCTGCTTACTAAAAAGAACGTTGCTGCACACCTGAAGTTTGCGAAAGAGCACATTGACACTTCACAATGGTACTGGCAAAATGTTTTGTGGACAGATGAACTTGAACTATTTAGAAAGAACATGCAGTGATACATCTGGTGTAAAAAATTCACTGCACATCACCATAAAAATATCATCCCAACTGTCAAGTATGGTGGAGGGAACATCATGATTTGGGCCTGCTTTGCTGCATCAGGGCCTGGTCCGCTTACAGTCATTGAGGGGAGGATGAATTCGCAAGTGTATCAAAAAATTCTACAGGATAATGTAAGAGCATCTGTACACCAGCTGAAACTCTGTAAAAGTTGGCTGATGCAACAAGACAATGACTCAAAACACCGGAGCAAGTCCACAACAGAATGGCTTATGAAAAAAAAATCCGCCTTTTGGAGTGGCCAAGTCAGAGCCCAGATCTCAACCCTATAGAAATGCTATGGACTGACTTGAAGAGAACTGTACACATGAGGTGTTCAAAGAACATGACTGAGCTAAAGCAGTTCTGCCAGGAAGAATGGGCTAAAATTCCTTCTGAACGATGTGTAGGTCTGATCCACAACTACAGGAAACACCTGGTTGAAGTTATTGCTGCCAAGGGAGGGTCAACCAGCTATTAATTCCAAGACTTCACTTACTTTTTCCACTATCGCTTTCAGTGTTGAATGAGTGTGTTCAATAAAGACCTAAAAGAGAATTTTTTTTTTTTTTTTTGCGATTATTTTGGGCACAATATATTTGTCGATACACTTGACTTGGATGAGGATCAGATCACATTTTATGACAAGTTAATGCAGAAAACTATGAAATTTCAAGGGGTTCACATACTTTTTCTTGCCACTGTAGATAGATGAATAAATAAATAGATGTACTTTAAAGGTAACCAAATATATAGTGTAATTACCCAGTTTTACAGTGACTATTGGTATGGCATCAGTAAAAAAAAATTCCCAACTTTACAGTGTCAAGTATTACTGTATAACAAGTAATATATTTTGTGCAAATTCCATCAATATGATGTGTTAATTTATTCAGTCTAATAGTGTAAGTCAAAATGACATCTCATGATATTAATGGGCCCTATACATAATATTATTGGTGTGATGCTCAGTAACCTCTGGTACTAAACTTTGATCTGAAAAGAATGTATGGGGAACAGTTACCGTATATACTCATGTATAAGTCAACAGTTTTTGGGCCAACAATTATGAAATTTACTATGACCCATGGATAAGTTGAGAGTAAAACTTGGGGTTTGATTTTATAGTGTCCACTCTATCTGTGCATTATGCTAGGACCCAAGATGGCTGCCTCCCCCTCTCCTGGTTGAGTTAGTTTTATGGTTGGTGTTTAGAGACTGTGGAGGGTCCTGGGCTGGCTGTTCACTTCCTCCCTACTGTCTAAATTTAATTTAGTGTGAGTCACCGGCTCTGCCCGGCTACCCTTGCTGTTGAGTTATTGGTACCTGAGGTTTTCTGTTTCCTCCTTCCTCTCCCGGTGGTTGCTGCTTGCACCCGTCTTGTTGCTTCATTCCCCAGAGCGGCTCCTTGGTGATTGGCAGTTGGCAGCCGGGCCTTGTTCGGAGCTGCGATCGCATCAACTTGTGGACTGTTCAAAGCTCCTACAGCGGCTCTGCAGCTGGGTTTTGGGTAAGAGAGCCTGTTTTCTGTCTTGCAGAGCTCTGGGTCTGTGCTTCTGCTCTTCCTCGCCTCCTTGCTTTCAGAACTAGAATTACTCGTGTATAAGTTGACTGTGCTATTTTAAATGATTTTTTTTACTTAAATTTCTCAACTATAGACGGTACATTAAATATACTGTAATACAAAGTAAAAGAAGATATATGAATTTACTGTATTCAAAGTATTTATTTCAATTATGGAAATTAAAATGCGGGTGTTGTGATTAAGATTGTTGTTTACACTTATATTTTATGCATTATATTAACAAAATATCACCATGACAGGAGAAATTTACATTCTTCTCTGCCTCTCTAGTTTACGTAAAATGACAAGTTGTTTTGAGCCCATAAATAAAAAGACCCGGAGGACTAATTCAGTAGAAAACTATAAGTACATAAGAAACTGACGGCTTTTCTTATAAATACTGCAATGGGTTCTCATGTAGGACCTTTTTTCTATACACAAAGATTACACAGCATTTAAAATGGATCAAACCAACACTTTATGAAATTAAAAACTGCAAGTCTGGTGATTTACAGCTATGTTTCAGAAAATGTGTTCTCTCTCAAGCCACCATTCAAGTATACTTAGACCCATAACCCTGATCCCCACCATAGTGTGTTGATGAATTTAGTTTTTTTTGTGTTGAGTTTTGGTTTTAGAGAGAGATTTTTTTTAATTTATTTATTTTTTTTATAGTGGTTTGCTGTTATTTTATTATACTGGCTGCTTATTGTTTACCAAGAAAAATACTTAACCAATGAGGCCAGGGCCACACTGGTTTTTTAATAGGGTTTGAGGGTCTATCTAAAGTCCTGCATTGATGATGTAATCACTATTCTGATAATGATGCAGACTGGACCCAAATACATTTTTTTTATGTTTTATTTAAAGGATTTTTGCAATGTGAAATTTAGTGTGTTTTCATAAGGAATCATTATTGATAAAGTAAAGCAAGCATGTGTGATTGTGAGTGCTTACAAACTGAACTTATAAATATATAAATATATATAAGGTGAAAGTGACCACACACTCTTTGTGCTCATAATTGTTTTCCAAATTACCAATTTAAAATTGAACATCTTCCCACATTTATTTTTTGGATTGTATATAAATATACAAATAAATATGTATGCATATAAATTTCTGCAATAAAGAAAAAATATCCCAAATAGGCACAAAAAACAGCAAGTAGAAATCTGTATACAGTAAATACAGGTATAAAAAGATGTCCTTTATTTGATACACTTTAAAAACAATTAAATATACAGATAAATACAGACATTATTGCTACTGTATTTTAGTTATACAGTATTGGCAAAAGTTAGATAATCTAGTTAATTGAATAGAGAAGTTTTGCAAATGTCATACATGTACAGGTATCTGTGTGAGTTATTTTCTAACTATATTCAGTAAATGTGATTCTCAGTGAAAAAAGCATCGGAAATATAAGTAGAAGGCAAGTGAGGTTTAGTGGGTAGAGACGGAGTCACTTTACCCATACATAGAATACCCAGTCACAAATCTCCTGCTGGCGCTCTAAATATATATGCATGTTTGTTGTATAAATGTATTCATACAATTTTTTAGCATCTTGCTTTTTCTTTTTATGCCACTTAGATCATAATGAAACATCCCTAGAAGAAAAGTGGAGTAAGCACTTTAGGCTGTGTGGATTGAAAGCCACTGTTCTTATGTCAGACCCCTTAAATGAAATGTTTACATATCATGAACAATCGGCAAGAAATGTTCGAAAATCAATTCAAGAACTGCATTCAGTGTTGCAGGCAAAATCAAGGCCAGAGATTCGTTCACAAAATAAATTTAAAATTCAAGCTTTTGAAGAAACAAGCGCTTCTTTAAATCTAACATCATTACGGACTGTTGATAAAGCTTTTGAAAACAGGAGTAAATGTAACATCCACAGTCAAAAAAGGGATTTGGTTAGGCAGAAGGGCTTTGGCAAAAAGCAGGCAAAATCTAATATTGAGGAGTTTCTACAGGAAAAAAGAAGACATGCTATGGAACAAAATGAAAAACACTTATTTATAGTTCAGCAACATAATCAGAGTAGTCAGCTTGCTAAATGCAATATTATTGAGAAAGTTAAAAAGAGTCATAGTGACTTTCATCAGGAAAAGTTACTGAAAGCTTCTGGGAATTCATTTGTACAAGAATTTAACACAAGACACACTTCTGTAACAAAAACTCTACGAAAACATGACATGATGATAAAATGTGAAAAGGAGAGAAAAGAAAAGAATCAGTCTGTGCAGAATCTGAAAGAGAAAACTGAAGAACACAAATGGCTAAACAAAAACATGAAAGAACAGAGGTAACATATAGTTGATATAGATAAATCATGCCAAATTTGGAACAATAAATCTGCTGTGCATGAATTAATTTTCAGTACTTTTAAAACCACTGGCTAATTGTTGTTTGACATTGAAATCGGTTCAACATTTTGCCTGAAAATATATGTGTATATATACTGAAATTTTGGTTTTAACCCCTATTTCATACAAAGTGTTGCCCGACTCCCATAAAAACTGTGGCACAGCTCATAACCAGGCATACACCTTTAAAATTGCATCAGCCAGTCCAGGCTCTATAAGTCTTCAATACCCAGGGTCCATATTTGTGAAACAGAGAAGAAAGATAACTCCACAGAATTTCAGAAAACTGGTAGCTTTTAAAATATAGATCAGTTGGGTTTTGGAGTATTTTTTGAACATTACTCCATCTAAACCTCTTATAAACCTCTAAACCGTGGTGCTATAGGATGTAGAAAAAATGGAGCCCATACACACAAGGATCTCTTGTAAAATAAAAATAAACAAAAAGAAATGAATTTTAATAAAAAAGATCATCAATGTTTGCCCTCTAGTGCAGATAAAACAATCAATGTGCATATAATAATTCTTAGAGAAAAGAATAGAATGATATACAGAAATACAGTTTCTTGCTTTTGAATGAACCCTCTACATGATTTGGACATAAAATATGCAGATAATGCAAGAAAAAAGTCCTTTAACTGTTAGCAGCTACTGTTTCTAAAAATATAAGTAAAGACTTGCCATTTATATAGTTTTAGATATCAATTAGCAGAAAACAAAAAACCTATTATCCCCAATTTATTCCTGCCTCTAAGTGGTAGTATGTGAGTCTTGCAGATAACCTCACAGGAAATACATTGATACCATAAAAATTAACTGCAATGTTGTAACTCTCCTAACATGGCCTCAGGGTCTTCCAGTGGCAGTGCCCAGGTACAGTACAGTAGTTGCTCCATTGAGAAACAAACTTAACTGTACCCTTTACAACACTAGCGTTATCGAAGCTACGATCTAGTAAAAATAAGATACTATCTCTAGTATCAAATGATGTACACCTGCCAAATCCTTTAATAATTACTGTGTATCCAAATGTTACCGAAGTTTACAGTTTTAAAATATGAAAGACTCTTTTACCATTCAAAAATATTCACATTAGCATCAAAATAAAAAAACTAATTTTTGTTAAATTGTTTTTGGCAGTGGAAAATGTTACAGCAATAAAATTCAGTAACATGCATGAATATTATTTCCATATATTACTGAAGAAAATAATGTCGAATTCCATTTTTTATATCCATATATTGTAGAAGAAAATAATATAGAATTCCATTTTTTATATCCATATATTGTAGAAGAAAATAATGTAGAATTCCATTTTATAGCCATTTAAAAACACAGCTCTCCTTAGAAAAAAAAAATTCTATTCTTTGTTTATTATGCTTGTTTGCTGTGTTCTTGGCTTTAGTCAGTGTTTTTATTCCACTTCATACAAAATGCACTTAACTTAATACACTAAAGCTATTAATTCATTAGATATATTATGATGCCTGTATGGTTAAAAAATAAAATGGTGATGTATTTTATTAAAATACTGGTGATGAGAGAGATTACCATATTTTGGAGAAATTAAAAAGAACTTAAGGCTAAACTGTATCTAAATCTGGAGACAGAAATCTAAAAATGCTACATCAGAAAAGTATAGTAGTTAAGAGCTAAGTACAGTTTAAAACATTATGGAAACTCTTTGAATAATGGATCAGCACATTAACGTATTTATGCAAAACAAATAATCAAAATGATTTTAGTTAAATACCAATAAGTTAATTAAAAGGCCAATTAATGGTGTTGTGGTACAACAGCATATCCACAAGTGGCTACACATAGAGGGTCATAAAAAATTGAAATGTGTGGGATTTTTAACATTTCTGCTTTTTTTTTACAGAATATGTTTTGTTGATAAAATAGTTTCGCTGTTTTCTTTTTCTTGTATTAAACAGTTGAAAGACACAGTAAAATGGGAACATTCACTAACAAATTAATAAAGTGATGTATTGGTGGGTATTTTTCCCAAATATATAGTTCCAAATAGAATTAAAAAAAAAGGAAAAATATGGCAAAAAAAAAAAGTAATTAGTTTTAAGATTAGTTTATTATTTAACACGTGCCAAAACTGTGTTTCACAGCAAGTGTTTCACGAAAAGTACTTGTTTAACTTGTTTATCTTGTTTCAACCAAGATATCCTTAAATTGAGGATTAACACATTCCTTTTTTAGACCTGCAGAACAAAAATGTAACGTGATTAGCAGGTGTTAAAAATACCCTTTAAGTGCCAAGTAACAAACCAGTTTGGAGAAAGAGCTTGGAATTACAGTTGAAGGAAAGTACTGCCAGAATACCAAACCATCCATTTAATAATAGATGCATTTAAAAAGTGGGTTTGTTCTTAAATCTGTTAATCCATGCAGCTGTTAATTCTCAGCAGCAGGATTTCAGTGAGCATCCCTGACATGATAATTGTATTTAACGATGGAAATGCAAGAATGCATCCAAACATTTAGAATAAATTGCTTTGGACACTGAAAAGTCTTCAAGTGACTACATGTAATAACAAGATTCTTGCATGAAACATACTGCTTTAGTATGCTTATATAGGGGTTGTTATTGATAACTCAAGCATGAACACTCAGGAAAGCAAATCCACTGCTGAATTTTGTGCCAAGTAGAATTAAAGTCAAAAAGGCCAAACTACATTTATACAGCAAATGAACGAATGTATGTTTAAAATGCTTACAGAAGTTAGACATATTTGGATATGTGTATATCTAATTTCGTTTGTAACTTTTTTACTTTTCCCAAAAAGTAAATTAACGTACATTTTCCTTTATATTTTTTGTGTGTTTTAAAGAACTCAGGCACTACAAGAAGAAAAGACCTCAGAGAAGACTTCTCTTGCCTCTCATGTCCTACAGGAAAACAATGTTAGATTTCTTGAAGCCCGTAATCATGTTAGAATGATGAAGAGTCTTCGAGTTACTGTGGAACCTATGGTCAAAATGCCTGTAAATCAACCTATAGACTTGCAAACTCAGGATTCTATTCATTGATTCTATTTCCAAACTGTTTATAAATCTACAAAGTAACATTAGTTAATTAACAATAATACATTATATTACAGAAAAAAATTATTTAAAATTTGAAACATTACATTTTGACACAAACTTATTAAAGTGTTATTCCACGTGATGCAAACTTGTTTGCAGTCAGTCCATAATATACTGCACATAAATTTAGGTACCATATCACAAAAAATACATCTATTTACTTCCAAATCTTAGTTCTCCACAAATAAATTGGTGTGATATCAGTTACTTAGGGTTGGTGAATTGGAGTGTAACCATATTTTTACTAATAATATTCTACAAATTATTACACAATGGGGGATAATAACAAAAATTGAAAAGCTTTTCTGCTAGTTAAGGTTGAGGTTTGGCGAAAGTTATTAAACTCGGAAAGACTGCTCTGGGTCTTTCTGAGTTTACCGAAAGAAAACTTGCATTGTTCTCGTGAGATTTTTCGAGATCTCAAGACTGAGTTTTTCGATCCCGATTTTTCGAAAACATTTTTATGGAAATGTAGCCATACTTTACATTAGTAGCATGGCTATCTTTCCATTGAAAAGTTTGAAAAATTGGGATAGAAAACCTCAATCTCAAAATCTTGCGAGAACAATGAGATTTCTTATGGGAAACTCGGAAAGACCCAGAGCAGTCTTTCCGAGTTTAATAACTTGCACCCGAATGGTATTAATAAAGCAGACACAGTACACAGGAACAAAATCAGTTGGAATGACATTTGTTAATAGTTGCTGATTCAAAAGTCATAAGGGAACCAGTAGCAAAAAGGTCTCATGGCTTCCTAGGTTTCCTATCTCCAAAACATTTCATATGCTTAGATTAAATATGTAGATTCAAAGTTGGTATTTGTTTGAAGCTGTCAGGTGACTGTGCTTACAAGCAAATGGATGCTTACATTGTTTATATTCAAAATGCTTATATTTAGTAAATAAAATTAAATAACTAGATCTGCCAAAAATTTTTTGAATAAAGACATAAACTGAATAAATTGCATGTAGTTTGAAAACTGTTAAACATGCCTGCAGAGTAGTGTAAAAGATATCCCTGCATCATTAGATATGTTTATGTTCTATGGAACAGAGTTGAATTTCTAGAGTCTAGGAGGTCACATAGGACCCTTGAAAGAATTTTTACATTCCCCAGCCTTACAAATAACTGTATACCTTGTTTATACAACATCATTTTGTTGAAGATTTTAGCCAAAACATGAATATTACATAAAGCTGCCATCTATTTAATTACCTGATTGAGTATTTGTATACAAAATTGTTTGGTACAGCAATATTTTAATTTTGTATAGCTTTATAGATAGAAGGACAAACAGATGAACAGACATATAGTTAGTGGAAGAAAGGATGATAATATGCATTGAGGTGTACATACTGTATATGTGTGTTTGCCATATTTAATGTACAGTATTATATAGTATATATGTGAATGGCCTAGAATACCAATGAAACCTAAGTTGCAATGAATATTTATTTATATCTGGTTTAAAACAAATTAATATTTCACAAAATATCTATAGTATTATGTTGGTAGTAAAAGTGGCGTTTCATAAGCAGAAGGTATGACCTCTGTACTAAACTGAGCTTTCATGTTGCCATTCAGAAGGAACAAGGCAGAACAAAATGTATGACTGTCAATAACAAAACTAAAAATGATACAACTGTAACAGTTCACTTGTAAATAAGTACAGCTGTAAGTTTGCATGTATATGCGTAATAATAATTACAGAATCTGATTTAATATGTAAATACAATGTTCATTTAACCTTAGATTCATGACTTGCAGTCTATGTAGATTGCTTTGCTGCAGAGGGGCCAACAATGAAAACCAGTTCAGACTTTTGCACCCTTTTTTCAGTTTTTCTCCTGTATCATGACGGTCTCTTAGATTCTACTAATGTAATAGCATGATTTATGATTTATATAACTCATCCATTTCAACCTATTGCCCAGCAACATTAATCCAACGGAAAGAAAAAGAACAAGGCAAACCCAATTATCCATATCTTAGGGAAACAATTCACTCCCAACTCTAAATGCGGCAATCATAATAAATTCCTGGATCAAGATAATGGGGTTATTAACTAAGGTGTAAATTTGACTGTCGAATTCTCAAACAGCATTTTCCCATAGCAAATCCACTACAATTTCCCCATTGTAAAGTCGTGACAATTTTTTAATGTTAAGACTGCGACAATTTTCCCATAATAAAATTGTGACTGCGACAATATTCTTATTATAAAAATACGACTGTGACAGTAGCAGCCTATTGTAACGGTCTTTATCTGGGGAATTCACACCTATATGCATCAATTTGGACTTTAGTGAATAACCCCCAAATATCTCTAGTGATCTAATACCCATAAGTTGTAATATTCTTATAATCAATAAAGGCATCCAGGCAATTTTTGGGTGATAAAGTGAAAAAAATAGTTTTTGACTTTAGTATATTTTGCCCATAAAGTTATTTATTCCCACAACTCTTGGAGAAAAAAAAAAACCTTAAATTTTGGTACAGAATCCATTATTCCTCTAGACATAGAGGATGCTCTCTTTTTATAATTGCAGTCCTTGCTATTAAAAATAGATCATAGGAGAGAGCTCAGTATTGAATCTTACTTTAGTTATACCTCCCAATCATCTTGTTTCTAAGCTTAATAACCTGAGTTTTTATAATATGTCTGCCTATGGTCGTACATTTATTATTCTTTAGTTGTTGCCTTTGTACACACTCAGGGGGTAATTCACTATCCTCCGAAGTGAGGTGCGTAGTCTTCTCCTCACTTCGGAATGACTGAGATGTGCTCGCTGATGTCCTGCACGCGGGCATCAGCGAGCTCTTTAAAGGGATTCCAGTCTCGGAGAGAGCAAAAGAGTTGCCTCGCCAAGACTGGAATCCCTTTAATGCGCTCACTAATGTCCGCGTGCAGGATATCAGCGAGCGCATCTCGGTCATTCCGAAGTGAGGCAAAGACTATGCACCTCACTTCGGAGGATAGTGAATTACCCCCTCAAGCTGTAATATGTCTTTCTTGTGCACTGGTACATACTATGTGTAGTCTGAATAATGGTTTTCATAGTGGTAGAACCATATTCTGATTAGGTCCATTTATGCCCCTTTTGATATATTCCGTAATACTGTTTGCTTTGTTATCAGCTGCTTGGCACTGGTTGTTACAGTAATGTTTTCTGTAAACTAAAACTCAAGTTATTTTCCATGTAAATTTTACAAAGTTTTTTCCCATTTAACAAATAATCTTAGTGTACATAACCTTATATTTCTCAATTTTACACCTCATTTGCCACTTCTCTGCCCAGATGTCCAACTTATCCAAATCCATTTGCAATAGAATACTGTCTTTATTCCTGTTAATAACTTCAGACAGTTTAGGATCATCTCCAAAAACTTACATTTTACAATGTAATTACTCTACAAGGTCCTTAAAAATATAATGAATAGGGCCCAATACTGACCAATGTCTCATCCCAATATTAATGGTGACCATTGTATTAAGCATTTTTTTATCCCTGTGATGAATCCTAAAAAAAGACACAGAAAATGTATTGTGTAAATACTACTTAATCATAGACCATTTAAACCATAGTGACTCATTGCCTTTTAAAGACAAAGGAAACCAATTAAATCTCGCTTCCATCCCTGCAGCACTGAAGTCCTGGGTTCACTTCCATCCTTGGTTTCTTCTCACAATCCAAAAACATACATATGTGTGTGTGACAAAATAGGGAAACTAGATTGTAAGCTCCATGGGGCAGGGGACTGAAGTGAATGATGATCCTCTGTAAAGCGTTGTGTAAAAATAGTAGCGCTATATACAGTAAGAATGAATAAATAATAATAATATAAATATATTATGTATCAGTATTGAGATTAAAGCTGCATGAAACGCGAAAGACTTTTAGTTCGCTGGAGCCTCCCATCAACCTTCCAATTTGCCAGTTTGATGTGGCGAAGTCAAATAAGTTAATTTTTGAGCAGTACACCTTCACACCACTCCTTTTCTTAGTCAATATTAGAAGTACCTGTGCATGCACATGCTAAGTGATATGAAGTGCCCCAAAGATCGCAACTATTGTAGTCACCTGAATTGGTCATGTATACACCACTTTGCAGAGGTTACTTAATAAGAGAACCTGGGGAAGTGGAGAATAGACTTGTGATCGTAATTCAGATCATCTCGCTATTTCCCAGTGCAGGCCAAATCAAAAGGATGAGCATGCTCAGAGAGATCAAATACAGAGAGACACAGTTTCTCTTTGGAATGAGATCTGGTGTGTTGATTGACAACACACACTTTTTATACTTTATTCATAAAATATAGAAAAATTGTTTAATCCCACATGGAACGGATTATAACTTTATATATAACTACCGTATTGGCTATTAGTTCAATAAGTATTACAATCATCTAAATATGGTCTTTAACATCCAGTCAATTAAACACTAGAATTGTTATTCTACGTTTTGTGAAAGAATTCTGAAGGCCATAACTCAGATAAGTCTAGCGTCTTTCTTCTACCCCCTTTTCTATTCCAGTTGCAAAACATTGTGATAATTTGTTTTTCTCAAATTCCTTAGGAGAGGTCACAGTTACAACTACAAGGTAACATAAAGTTGTATGATTGTAAAGCTATATCCAAGATGGATACTGCAGAACCATCCATTCCACATGTCCTGCATTCAATACAGACTCAAATTCAGAGTTCTATGTGACTATTCAGACTTTTGTCAATGAGGCCCTGAATGTTTTAGTCCATACCCTTTGATAAAAAAAAAAATGCTTTGCTAACATTTTCAGAATTTCGCAACTGAATCAGATATCCAGTAATAGGATCTAGAATATTTAATTAAAAACCAATCTTGGCTGGGTAATTCACACATTACCATTGTTAATTACTACTGTCTAATGACCTTATAAAAATAGCAAGAATACTGTGTTGTGTATCAACATAAAAACACAAACAGATACTGTAAATACATTCTTGTAAATTAGAGCACGGACTGGTTGCCTTATGAATGAAGTAACAGAGTTATAGTGACAGGTGTTAGTAGATGTATGTATATTTTTATTTATAAAGCTCCTCTAGGTTATGCAGCACTGTGTTAGGAATTTCCCTCATCAGTCCCGGGGTGCTTGCTGCAGGCGTTCAGGGCGTGGTTTGAATTGGCAAGGCAGCACCTCCAGTGGGGTTAGAACTAGGAACTCCAGGTAGTGGTTATACCACTACCCTATTGAGCTTGAACCTGTGTTTTCAAGTGAGCTGTCCAATATGATAGTGTTGATTAGCTTGCACACTTGGTAATTTGTTTCACAAGTGCTTCCTGTTTGTCATCATCCAGGTCTTTAAAATGGAGTTAATTTCCTTTAGTCTTTGGCCAAGCTGGTTTTTCTGTTGTAAATTCCTGCTGAAGCTCTTGTTTGCTGTTTATCTGTGTTTTTGACCTTGCTGTTTTTTGGTATCCCTGACCTTTGACTTTGTCTGACTGCATTTTCATGGTACCCTGTTATTCCGATATCCTGGAATACTGTTATTCCGATATCCTGGTATCCTGTTATTCCAATATCCTGGTATCCTGTTATTCTGGTTATCCTGATCCTGCTGCATTCCTGCTTCTCCATGTCATTCTGGTTTGGTCCTTGCTCTTCCCTACTGGCTTGCTCCGGTGCCCTAGCGTTTCTGTAGCAGTAAGACCGGGGCCCCAAAAGGGCATCAGTCAACACCAGAACATTGGGGTCTCCATCCCAGTTAATTGTGCTGCAAGTTCCACCTTGGGTCCAGTTCCAGGTAGAAACCTAACACGCTGGACAATCCAACAATACAGTTATAACACAGACAAAGGAAGTGTGTAAAAAAAGAACAAGGGAAGTAAATTACAAGCATATAATCAAGAAAATACATCACTCTAAGTGCCAGGCCATGATTGAAACAAGAGGATGAGGTCCCTGCCCTGCAGAGCTTACAATCTAAATAAGAGGAAGACTTACATAAACAGATAGGAGGGTAGCAGGTGAAAAAGCATAAAGTGACAGTTCATTTGGCTATAGGTGCCAATTAAATAAGAAAATAAATACAAAAATATAAACTTTGAATAAATAGCTGCATAAATATAAAATATAGACATGAAAACCAGTGCTAGTGCTGCAAGAGGTAAGATTTTAATTTAGATTTGAAGATATTGATGGATTGCTCTTGGTGGAGGTAGAGGGGTATAGATTTCCAAAGACAAGGGGTATCAAGAGAGAAGGGTTGAATATGAGAGAGGTTCCTGAAGAAGGTTGCCTAGTGAAGAGCAGAGTTGATGGCTAGGCGCATGTGAGCAAACAAGGGAATATACTGTATGTAGGGATGGATAACAGAGTGAAGTGATTTAAATGTCAAAAGTAGCACACTGTAAATGGGAGCAGTGATGGAGAGATGTGTGCAGAACAAGATAAAGTAATTAGGGGAGTCAAAGAGTTTTGGTAGCACTGAGCACACAACACAAATACAGCAGAGAGGTAGGGAATATATACAAAGTAAACAAAATATAGTTTACAATACATACAACAAAAAAACATATTTTTACATGTTAACTTTTGCATGGGAGACTTGTGTAAAGCAGGAGGTGTTGCAGTAGGATACAAGACCTTGCTACCAATGCTTATCATACAACTGTACTTCTAATTCTTTAGAGCACTTTAATTTTGTCATTGATTGCATGAAGGTTTTTTATTGATTTTTCTTTTTGATCTTAGAAACTATCCTCTGTCTGAAATGAGTGAAGAACAGAAAGAAGAATAGATACTGCACACAAATGTAAAGTTTCTCATGCTTGACACAGATAGTAAAACATGAGGGTTACTACAGCACTACTGAAATGCAATAATTTGTGTCAGCATAAATTAGAATCAGAAATTGTGCAAATACTATCTTTGCTAAATTGTTTAGGAGAAATCCCATTTTTTATGCATTGTATATAGCACTGTTTAACTTGGTGCAATCAAAAAATGTGCAATTCTACAACTGTTATTTTGCACACAGAGTCATGTAAACACCTGAGTTTAATTAAGGTACTTAAACTCCATTCATCCAGAGCCTTATTGACTAAAGGATGAATTCACCTGTCAAAATCACCTTGCTAAATTTCGAAAACAGATCACCAAATTAGTCGTAAATTAATTTCTCCTTAGTCATGAAGCACAGGATAGATTTGTCGCACAAGCAGACAGTGACAAACGCTGTTAGATGTGTTGTGTGGTGTAGTCAGTTGAACTTAGAGGGTAATTCAGCAATGTGCAAAGTGAGCTGCGGATCCTTCGCATCACTTCGCACATGCTGTTATGTGCTCGCTGATGTTCTGCACGTGGACATCAGCGAACGCTGTAAAGGGATTCCAGTCTTGGCGAGGCGACTCGAGTGGTCTCACTCCAAATTTGCTCCATTGTCATACTCCATTGCTTGTTCAATAATCGGAGTACCTGTGCATGCACACGCAAAGTGCTCTGTAAGATCACGACTATTGTGGTCGCTGAATTAGTTGCATTTTCACCACATTTGCAAAGTCTGCTGAATAAGCAAACCTGAGGAAGTGGCGATCAAATGTGAATTTGGAGCTATACGCTGCTATTTGGCCTTTAGTCAATAAGGCCCTTAATTCCTTCTATCCTGTCCAATGTATAATTTTTTAGACTATAAACACAACATTTGCTTGCCTTTCTTCTACAACGCATGCAGCAACAATGTGAAAGAACTAATAAAGAGAACGATTGCCTTTACCTTACATTCCAGGCTAGTATACTTGCTAGTGTGGGCAGCCCAAGTCACTGTGATAACATAGAAGAAAGGCATTAAGGGAGGTAATTTCTGAATTTTCATGTTAGGTCCTTGAACTGGGAATTCCTGACCTGATGATCAGTACCCAAAATAACCACCATGACACACACCTCTCTGGATTTTAAACGGCCACAACATTTATTAAGAAAACAGCAGTAAACATAACTTCAACTTATTTTTTAATATATATATATATATATATATATATATACTGTATATATAACCTTTATATATACTGTGTATATATATAAATAGATAGATATAGATATATACACACGTACCCCATTTCTGACTTCACTGACATTCTCTGCCTCGACTGCTTGCTATATCTCAACCAAATCGAACCCCCGTAAACCTTGTATGCTTTCCAGATGCTGTCTAAGTAGAAAAATAGAGCTGAACACTGGTCTGGACACTTTTGCCCTGTTACGCTGGCCAACAAACAAAAGGCTTGCAACCAACTTCCAAATGTCCTGGGAATTAACCTAAACTGCCTCCTATCCTCAAATTCCTCCTTCCTATGTTTCTTCCCTTTTTCTCATTTCTCTATTGGGAATCTATCTACAGGAAG
>WMED01010042.1:0-15978 GCA_019650415.1 Pipa parva | reverse complement strand
CCGAACGGGTAAGAGGTAAGGAGGGGGGGGGGGTTTGCAGCTGCCTCTACCAGCCCGGCACTGGGGCTGTAGTTTGGGGACCCCTGCTCTAAAGGTTCAGAAAGAATATTTCTCTGAAAGTTAACAAGACTCAACCAGTATTTTAACTAACCTATCTGCAGAAATTAATCTTCGTATTTCATTTTGAGAAAGTAATACATAGAATCCATTTTGTGATTTTAGTCGATCCCACCCCCTTCTGTACTGTGCCCTGGACACTGCTCACATCTGGGCATGCTCAACCAAATCTCCTCCAATGAAGCAAAAATGGACTGGATTGCTATGCATCCTGGTGCCACATCATTGTGGGTGGGACCCAGTTAATTACAAAATGTTAGCAGTGAAGATTGCTAAAGGTAAAACGAAAAAGTAGACTTTCATTATAATATGCATTATAGTGTTGGTTTAGCTCTCAAGTTTGTATTATAGTCTCTTCTATGTATTAAATCACAAGATGATGACATAATTCCATATATAAAGTGGAAAAGCAGCCCCTCAATACCATACCCCTTTCCCCATTCCAATTTGTTTTCCTGTCTATAAACTTTTTTCTTGTAACTATCTAGATGGTCTTTAGAAAACATGAAACATAATTTAGTCTTTTTCAGGATGCCAATGGTTTTCTTTCTGCTTATCATTCTTACATACCACTCTTGTTCACTTTTTCTCCTATTGTAGACTCACGTACATGTAAATGCTAGCATGTGCAAGGAATAGTTTCAGACGCCCTAGAGTCCTTTGATACTGGAGTATATTATGTACGATTTATATTTACTGATGTTTACTGAATGCCCACTCTGGGGGCAGCAATGGTTCTCTACATCTAATGGAAGAAATTCTCTGTGCTGTTACAGACAACTGACCTTTGTAGGACACATACTCCTAGGAGAGCAGAAAGTGAATAGAGTTTCTTTCATTTTTCATTGTAAACTACCGACTTGATTGATTACTTAAACTGCTATTGTGCCAAGTTTTCAAAATACCTTTGTGTATCTTATGAGTTTAAATAACCTGCTGAAGTCCTTTGAAGTATTTTTTTTTTTTTTTGTCAATTCATACTGCATTTATACAAATGATATTTTGCAAGATGCGTATAATCAAACATGTGTATTGGCAGGGTCAGCCAAAATCACACCTGAAATCACTGAAACTCCATTTATGCTTTTTCCAAGAGGTCATAATCATATAATTTCCAATCAATTACTCTGATTGTTTAAACCATTTAATCAGCAGAGATACAGCTTTGTTAAATGAACAGATCATCATAGTTTCGGAAGGATTTGTGCACAAATCCAGCTAATTCCAAAATGCTCTTTTTTAATGGCCACGAAGCAAGTGCTCCTGATTTGCACAAGTTTATAGTGATAGGAAGGATTTTTTTGGACTTGTAAAAAAGTCAGTCTGCTTTCAAAATGTGAAAGTTTCCTCAGTTAAGCTGTAAAAAAAATTGCCCTGGGTATGTTAAGTTTTTTTGTTCCTTCTCATGACACTGGACCATTATTTTGTAGGTAAAATTTACATTACTCTCCAGAAAGTGTTTAACTAGATTCTTTCATGGTTTAAAATTCAAATAGACATTCTCAAAATACTTACAGTAGTAGTTTCTAGTTGATTCATAAATAGTTTGTATAGTGTTCATATCAGCCAACAGATTTCAGAGTTTTTGTTTCAGACTAAAGAAAGACAGCCTTCCTGACTTCCTATACCAGTGGTGGTGAACCTTTTCTACACTGGGTTCGACACGGCACTGATGAGTGATGTCATTGTGCATGCCACAGGGGAGGAGCCCGCCTCCCCAGCGAGTGAGCGCTCCTTCAGTGAAGGCTGCGGACTCAGCCTTAAAACTGTCAGGTCAGGTCCGCGGCCTGTACTGAAGGCAGTGATGGCACGTGTGCCCATAGAGAGGGCTCTGCGTGATCTCTCTGGCACAGGTACCATAGGTTCACCATCCCTGTCCTATACTATAATAAAGATCCTTATATCACTGGTATATTACTTACTGCATCTGATATCAGGCCTATCCTTTTTATTTCCTCCTCTCTGCAGCATGTATAAAAAAAAAGTTATTTTAAAAGAAATGTGGAAATATGGTTTTAGCATTGGATAATAAAGGCATGTTTAAACCATGTAAGCAAGCTTCTAACAACTTGATATGTTTGTAACAGTAGCCTAGTAGGAGTAATCTATGGACTTATATTTTCTATTTAAAGCTAGTAACCTACAGCAGCCTATCAGAATCTGTTTTTCAGAATTCTGGTGAATGCTAACAGCTGATTGGTTTCTATGAGTTACTAGACCTCTAGAAAGATTGTCCCTGTTGTTGAATTCTGTACATTTTCACATTAAGATTTAATGTACATTACCTTAAAAAGAATGAATGTACGACTTTATTATGTCACCTCCAATATAAAGATTCTATTGAATTTAAAAATCTTGCCTTAACATGCTAATTAAGGGTGATTCATCACAAAATATTTCTGTTATTATCCATTAAATGTACATCAATGATAGTTGTGAGCTATCACATTACTCTCCGGTATACTTCTTCTCTCCAGATTTCACTCTAGTAGCACATCCATGGTCTGACTGGCTGACTGGGGGTTACTGAATTACTAAAAATGTCAATACCAGCAAAAAAGTTATTTTTATTGTTTAAATGAAAGGACAAAGCCGTGAAGTACCGTGGCAAAAAGAACAACACTGTCATTTTCCCAATTTAGTAAATATCCCTCTAAATGAATTTCCAATTAGATATAGAGAAAAATAATGAAATATTATCGCATGAATGAGACCTTACTGATTGTACCACTTGGAAAAGTGACACTTCTAGATCAGCTCTGTCATTAAAGTCCTGCTCTTGTTTATCTGTGACATGTCACATGAAAGGCTCTGTGCAATTCACACTACAGTAGACAATTACGTCTTCAGGACATCAATTGGAACAACCAGTCTTAAGGCACAATCATTCACTTAAACCCCTGCTGCTGAAAGCATTTCAATCATTTCTCTTGATGAAAACCTTTAATATGTTGTTTGGGATGCACTTACTACTGTATGTTCTTAAAAAAAACCGAATTTCAATATGCTGTCAAAAAAAAATAGACAATGTTGTTTCAACTAAGGTGACATTTCGGATGAATCATTTACTAAATGTAGAAAAACTCAAATCCATGCAAAAAATATATATTTAGCTTTTCTGAAATACAAATCCATTCTGTGGAAGCTATATTTTACAAGGAAAATGAATAATAAATCGAAACAAGAGAAGAATTGACTTTCTTTTTGCTAAGAATACTAATCCTTGCAGGCTGATTCTTCTTCTTGTTGCCGAAGGAAGCTATACTATGTGTAGAAGTTATGTTCCCTGCCACGTACAGCTATGTCTTTATTATTTAATAGGCTTTTCATGTCACACAGTGGTAGTGTTCTTTTCATGTAAAACACTGAAAGTTAAAGAAGCAAATCTGAAATTGAAAATGCATGCATTCTCCTTGTTCAAATGTACACTACAAAACAGTAATATTTTTTCGAGAGACTGGCCCATTCCTTCCACCAGGGCCTTATATACAGTATATTATTAGGGCAAATTACTTCCTAGGAGGTGTGGTGAATAGTAAATAAGTAATTTTATCTTACATTAAAAAAGAATTGCTAATTTAAAAGAATATAGGTCCTTGAACAGTAGCTCAGTTTGAAATCTATTTCATTTAAAAAGAAAGCACTCCAGTACTGAAAAGTAAAGTTATGTACTGTAAATGGCCCAGGAGAGGGCTGGAGTCACCTCAAAAGCTATTCTCACTGTATGATTCTGGAGGGAAGCATGAGTCTGGAGAAGCACTATTCTTTGCTAAGAGTGATGTTGTTAATGCCCTGAGAACAGTGTAATACGGAAAATGCTTGTGCTTATATTTTTATTACTAGCATTGTTACGAGCGGCGCATTGTCACAAGTTATGTTTTTGTTTATTTGTGTCACAGGAGTTGACTTCCAAGTGCTTAGTGGGCTTGCCAGTTTCTTGAGAGGTGTTGTATGGAAAGGGGGCCCTATCAGGGAAAGCTTGAAGGAGGGGGGGGGGGTTATGTCACAAGCAGTGCTTTCCTTTTAGGTACTGCAGCATCTGAGTGAGTCTCTTCACAGATAGCACTGCAGCTTCAGTCAAGTACACCACTGGTATGTCTCTGCAGCTTTGAGGCAGGAATGAGAATCCCAGGAGAGGATCTTGTACTATGCTCTGCTTCCAGGAGTTGCTATGTGTTACAGTTCAGCGTGTGACCAGAGGTACTGTGATTGACATTTCTACTACGATGCACTAAGTATAAGCCTTCTACATTACAGTTCTTGTTGATCCAGATATCCTCCAGAGTTCACATGTGAGTCAATCCAGCTGCCACCAGTCGGGGATTAACCTGAGAGCTGTGTCCTGGGAGATGCCTGCCACAAAGGCCATACCTACTTTCGGGGGTTTTAGGGTGAAGACCTGGCCCTCCCTAGACTACGTGCCTCAGTGTTAACCAGTGTCAACTCCTGCTGTGGTACAGAGGATCCACCTTTACCCCATGTTCACTATTTGTATTCAAGTCTCCTGTTCCTGCACACCTTAGCCCTTCTAGAGGTGTACCACCATGTTCCTGCACTTTTTCTCAGTACACCTTAGTGCCTCTAGAGGTGTACTACTTTGCACCAGTTTCCCTATATGTTCTATGTTTATTATGCCTTAGCAATGGGCTCTGAGTTCGCTATAGTGCCTCTAGTGTTGATGTAATTCCTGTGGTAACCCCTTGTGTTTTCCCTGAGATCCCTGACAACCACAAAGGCAACAGTTTATAGCTTAGCAATATGTAAACAACATGCTTTATGTCTATTAACTTTATAGGTATAACATTTTTATATGTGGAGTAGTCTTGATTATTAATACAAGTTTGGGGCTCAAACAGTTCTTCAGATGTTCTTCTATCAGTTTGCAAAATGTATGTACATTCTTAAGATGAATACACTGAACACAAAACTTTCCTTTTCTGAATATAATTGCCAATATAGAAGAAAGCACCATTGGTAGTTTAGTACAATGTAATAACTTATCCAATATGAAAAGATCTTTTTCAAGCCCAATGCCATAAATATACTCCTCCCACCAGCTGGATGAATTAAATGAATTGAAGAATTTAAAAGCTCACTGAACAAGATAAAACTTCAATGAACCACATTACTGGCTCAGTCTTCCAGCTGGTGGATATTACACTGCTACATAGACCCCCTGAAATGGATGTTTGAGCCACATAGAACCTTAATCCTTTTTAATTGTAGAGTGAATCTTATCCTGCTCTTGTACCTGTCTACCCAATACTGGGTACCCCCACCATATTGCAGCTCCTAGCTTGCTTTGCCTTTTTTGTATTGATTCACTTAGCTCTCATTGAGGAAAACTTCAGTAATGTCTGTAATATAAACTGGGGACCTAAAAACTCCCATGCTAATAAGGAGGAGAAAATATACGCCCCTACACAATATGTGGAAGGAAATGAATGTGCACTATGAAACATTCATTATATTCTGAGTAATTGATGAGCAAGAGAACTTCTGCATTTTTGTGTGCAAGACTTAAATTTAATTAAGTGTACATTTTTAAATGTATTACATTTTTTGTGCATGTTTAATGTGATTTATAAATTAATTTGAGCTTCAACCGAATCCTAAGGAAGAAGAAATTTTGATAATCCATTAACTGGGGCAATCTTTTCTGAGGTCTAATAACCCACAGCAACAAATCAGCAGTTACCAGATACTGGTGAATGGAAGCTCAAAGAAAGCTAACGTCTGATTGGATACCATGGGTTACTAGACCTTGGTAAAGATTACCCCGTTGATTAATTCTCCCTTTTATGCTTTCTTCTCCTCTGCAGATTGGAAGGGTTATTGAAAGGGAAAACTGTTAAACCCATCCCTTCACAACTAAAGTTTGGAGAACACATTAAATAGAATATTTTATGCACATTACAATAGGTTTTCCCCCCTTTAAGTCTAAGGGTGAAATGTAATAAAATCGAAAATATCGATATCGCGACATTGGCTGATTTTAACCAATATTGCGATATTGAAATTCGACCAAAATTTTTAATCTGTTCATTTCTATGAAAAAATCCATAATATTGCTGGAAATTCGATATTGCCGATATTGGCAAAATTTCGATATCGGCAATATCAATATCACAAAATCTGTAAAAATCATCCGATTTCACGGTATCAGTAATATTGATATTGCGATATTGATATTTTCAATTTTATTAAATTTCACCCTTATGGATTTAGATATATTGTCTCTAAACAAAAAAATATCAGTTCTTTTTAAATAGCAACTTTGCATTAATTTTTTATTTCCTTCATCCAAATCAATATCAAATAAATGCAATGGATTGATTCATTTAATTTTCTACCATATTAATAGCATATCTATAGAGTTATTGATGATAAATTGTGTTTATTTATTTAATATCTTCCATATGTTGTAGAAAATGTTTTGTATCCCCAAAGGGTGAATTTATAATGCATTCTATTAACTTCAACACACTGTAGCATATAATTGCACACTTTTAATGATATTTACCAAAACATTTTTCAGCACTGGCATTCAAGCAAGTCACTGGGTTAATCATTACCAATTACATAAATGTCAGATTTTTCACTTAGCAGAAAACTTTACATTTTTTTTTCCATTTAGAATTTGCAAATAGTTTTGGAGCTGAAAAGAACTTGCATCACACTTAATTTATCGCAAAGCACCACACATGTACATATATTCGTGTACAATTGTAGCTACAATTAGTTTGTTATTTTGAGGGCTTGATATTATTTGTAATCAAATGAGAAAGCCTAAACAGCCAGTTTACTTAGCAGCACAGGGGCTTATGCAATTATATTAAAATCATTATAATTTCATACAGCTGGAATTAAGCTATATTTGTCTTTAGCTTTGCCAACCAACAACAAAGAATTGACCAACAATGTTAACTCTCACCCATGGCAATAAAGTCATTTACTACAGCTAGGTCCCCAATGTCACCTACAACCAGTTATCATCATTGTAATCAACAGGGACACCAAATGTTAATATTTCCAATGCCATTCATTAATTTCAAAAAATGATTAAAGAAAGAGAGACAATTAAAGAACATGGGCCATCAGTTTTTGATGGTAGCTATTATTTTACACATATAGATCCCTAGAAAAAGAGATGGGCTTCCAAAGTAGATGAGGCTACTGCTTTGATTTGTATGCTCTTGTTATCCTGTACTTACTCCTTTCAAAAAACTCCTCAAAGGTACATGAACATGCATGAAGGAAGTCCATAAAAAAGAAAGCATTTCTATAGACAACTACATTCCATTTAGCGTATGTGGAGTTTATGGATAAATCACAGTGCCGCTATACTCAAAGCTAATGCATACCTCAGATGAACTCATGTTTTAAGAAGAAATTTGGACACAAAAAGGTAGATTGGGTCACGTGTAAGAAAAGTTATGTATAGCATCTGCCAACAGTGATTCCTCTTGTGTATGTCCCATGATGTTTGGCTAGCATTACTATGTGTTTCTGATGAACAGAAACTGTTGCTGTGGTGAAATAAAGTAGTTAAAATGCCCAAGCTTGAAGGTCCTATTTTTAGTAAATTGGACGATTTTGCAAATATGTCACCACCTATATCTGTGCCACATTGAAGACCCTACTCTTTCAGGAAAAGTAAAAGAAAATTCTGGCCCTTCAACTAATTTTTAACAGGGCACTAATTTACAGAAAGTCTTAGAAATTTATTACAATTGAAAGGTCTTTGGGCGAAATTTTATAAACTCAGAAAAGCTAATATTTGCTTTTCCGAGTTGAATCGGGTGAACACCCAGAAGTTTCTCGCGTTAAGTATTGTGAGATTTGTTTAGATTGATACTTACTGAGAGAAACTTTTTCCATTGAATATTTCCATGGAAAGGTAGCCATACTACACTAATGTAAAGTTATACTACACTATTGTAAAGTATGGCTACCCTTTCCATGGAAATCTTCAATGGAAAAAGTTTTTCTCAGTAAGTATCAATCTAAACAAATCTGGCAATACTTACCACGAGAAACTTCCGGGTATTCGCCCGATTAAACTCAGAAAAGCAAAAATGAGCTTTTCTGAATTTAATAAATTTTGCCCCCAAAATTTCTGTCTATCCCCTGTAGATCTCAGCTGTTTAATTGTTAAATATCGATTTATATTTTTTGATCTATTTTTACCGATCGATACTTTATGATTGGATTTTTCGATGGAAAGGTAGACAAACTACTAATGTAAAGTATGGCTACCCTTTCCATCAAAAAATCTAATAGAAAAACTCGAAAAATATTGATCAATATTTCGCAATCAAACAATGAAGATCTTCATGGGATAAACTCAAAAAGGTGAAATCTGCCTTTTTGAGTTTAATAAATTTCGCCAAAATTTATATGCCTCTACATGTAATTAGTTGGCTTAGTGACTTTTAGTTACTACAAAACACACATATGCATATAGTACTATGCAAGATTTAGTTGCATTTATTAATAAAATGCAAAGTGAATGAACATAAGAAAAGTCTAAATCAAATCAATATGCAAAGTATAAATTTATACCTCCATATAAACATAGGTTTATGATTGATTTCTTCAACCTAAGCTTAGGATCGTTTAAGTCTAGGTTCACACAAGTGTATTATGTGCAACGCATAATACGCCTGTGTGAAAAAAATACTCTCCAGTGTATCTTTCTAATGTACTTACCCTCGATAGTGTGCACGCTCCCTCAGTGTTCATGGCTCCTATCTGACCATATTTGTGCGCTGCTTATATACACCAGCAAAAATGCAACAGCCAATGTTTCGGATGCTGCACATGTGCGACATACGTTAGTGTGTCCGGAACAAGGTAAGTACTATAGGGATTCACATAGCCGTATTTTATTTCACACAAGCGTATTATGCGCTGCACACAAAATACAGTCAGATAGGAGCCATGAACGCCGAGGGAACATGTGTCCTTGGATGTCATATACCTTGATTTTTCCAAAGCATTTGATACAGTGTCATATAAAAGGTTGGTTCACAAAATGTGAATGCTTGGACTGGAGTAAAGTGTGAGAAAGTGGGTTGGTAAATGACTCATTGATAGCAATCCTATTAGATCACCCTTACTAGTGGGGCACCAAAGGGGTCAATATTTGATCCTACACTCTGAATTTATTAATGAACTTGTAGAGTAACATTTTTGTATTAATGTTATGCAGTTAATAAGTTGTTTGAAGTAATTAACACACAACAGAACTGTTTTATCTTATAGAATAATCTGGATAAGTTACATTTCTGGAAGTGGAAAAAGAAGCTTAATGGGGAACTATAGTCAGATTACATCTTTACATATGCAGTATTATACCTTAATTGTTTCATGTGACACAGAATGATTAAGTAGGCAGCACTGATAAACTCCTGCACCAGGAAATGTATGTGTGATGTGTACTGGCCAGTTTTCCATGAAAAGGTACCCTCCCCTGGACATTTTTGCCCTACTTACTACTTAACACCTGTGCACAAGTCAGTTTTCCCTCTGTAATCTCCTGCATTCCAACTTAATATATGTGGCTAAAAGGTGAGCACTCTGCTTAACCAATAGCAATCAGGCAGCTTTTTCTTCTCATGTTGCCTGACTTGCAGAAAAGAAAGAGGAGGGGGAGGAAAATGTCAGCTCTCAGGAAAACTAATTAAGGGAAACAAACAGCAAGTATTATTTATTCCCTAAAATTTTTTTAACTATTTTACAATGCTTTCTCTCCCTGACATTTTGGGAAAAATTTACTAAATTCAAAAACTATTTATTTGACTTTTTTGGCTGTTTTTTTAACCTGAAAATTGGACAAAAAAATAGGTGAAAGGATCAAAAATTATGCTTTCTACCTTTTTTGCCTTGAAATCAGGGTAAAAGGGGCCAATAAAAGTTAAAAAATAGTTTGACTTTAGTAAATTTCACCCAAAGTCCAAATTGGTGCACATAGGTGCGAATTCACCAGATAAAGACAGTCACAATAGGCGGCTACTGTCGCAGTCACGTCTTTATAATGAGAATATTGTCGCAGTCGCGACCTTATTATGATAAATTTGTCGCAATCTTAACTTTAAAAAAATTATCACAACTTTATAATGGGGAAATTGTAGTGGATTTACTATGGGAATCCGCTGTTTACGAATCGACAGTCGAAATCGCACCTTAGTGAATAACCCCCATTAGGTGGCCAGCCTAATGAAAGAAAAGTACAAGAAATAGTAGAAAGAGAAACAATCTTACAGCAATTGAAATAACAACAACACAAAAGAAATACTGTACAATGTTACAGTTTACTACTTCATAAACTATAACTGATATGCTGAAACCATTATATTCTGAAGCAGAAAAGCAGTACCTTTGGACTGCAGTGTTATCTTATAGAACTGCTGATGCTAGAATATAACAGATGTCATATTGGAACCTTATTAATATACTAATTAATCTTGGCAAATTATCACACATTATTGACTAAAGTCTGTATTCTCATATAAAGGTGTGAATTCACCAGCTAACAACGGTCACACACTACCCATTAGACAACTACTGTCGCGGTCGCCACTTCATTATGGTAATATTGTCGCAGCCTTGGATTTGCTATGGAATTCTGCTGCTTGAGAATTCAACACTTACTATGGAAATATTGTCACAGTTGCGACTTTACTGTTGGCATGGTTGTGACTTTACTATGGGAATTCCCTGTTTAGTGAATAAGGAGTGGAGAATCAGGGAGTAGCTATCAGAAGTGATGAGAATTCACTTCAACAGTCAAATTCTCACTTTAACCAATAACCCCATAGTGTTTGATCCATAATGCACACACTATGGTTTTCACACATGCTTTGTATGCGCCAGTGCCTAAACTGAGGGGACAGAGCTAAATTGCTTATAAAGGTTGTGATGTACTTATAAATACAGTCCAAGCCATATTCCAGCTTTACATCAAATCTTCCATGGCACACACCTGACAAAGGGATTTCTAACCCCAAATGTTTGTATATGTTTTGTGCTGTCTGGGGGTGATTCCTATACACAATGTTCATGCATTTTGGCTTTTTCTATGTGTTATATACTAGTGAAATAATGCATGCAGAAAAAACATAATTAATTAATCCAGTAGCTTGAAAGGGAAAGACAGTGGGTTTATTGTGTTGTTGCCATGTAGGCTATATGAATAAATGTAATTTATTAGTAGTCTTTTATTTTTTTATTGGGTTAAAAAAGTACAATATTAACAAACATTATTAAACAAAAACAAGGATATGAATATTGTTTGATAAAATAATTTATTTCATATTAGCTACAACAGTCACAATAATTTGGTGGGTGTTTGTATACACTAACCAAATTCCATTCTAGCCAAAAGGTTCAATTAGATTAGTGAATGGAACTATTGTACAGCACAATAAAGAACATACCCAGCTGTATCTCACATGTTTCACCTGTCTACATCAGGGACTACCATTTTTAGAAATGTATGCTTGAAAGGTTTTACAGTGGTGATGTCAACTAGAAATCTATATCTTAAGTACAATCCATTAATAATGTGCTCAGTAATACAAAATGTTAACTAATGTGAGATAAGCTACTTAGCCTAACTAGTTACTTTTAAACAGAAGTCGATTACTTGATTTAAAGTAAATCATCATTTCCACCCCGTGTTGGGAGGTATGTTAAATATGTAAAGGGAATGCTTGACATTGGAAAATTCCTGGGATCAGTTACTAGTGTAAGGTCACTGTTGTGCTCATTATTTACATTCCATGAAGAAAGCATTTTTCCAGAGATTTTACTAAGTACATTAATAAATACAGATGAAGTGCTGTGTACACATAGCACGCATTTATTTAAGGTCAGATCTGCCTGGATTCATTCAGTAAACTGTGCAGTTATTATACCAGCACATCGACATTGGCAGGGCACCTGATCTTCCCTATCCAAAAAAAAAACACTTTTTCAAAAAGAAGTGAAATATATTTCTACTTCTATATTTTATGCGAGATGTTTGATATGCAAAGCAGAAAAGCAGCTGCTGGAATCAATCAACACGTCGCTGCCCTTATAAATATCATCACGTCAGTTTTACTAGGCACTCTATAATTAAATTGTCATTTGGTCCATTTTACAGAAAATCATCATCCAAATGAACAGCGGTGGAGCTTTCTCATTTATTTCTGAAGAACAAGTGCAAAGAATCGGCCACAATAAAACTAGCTAAATCCGTTACATTGCCTTTCACGATAACGTTATTGCAAATCTGCAAATAGTTTTTCCTCTAAACGGATAGCAATAAAGGTCTACTAGCAACAGGTTGTAGTCTAATGAACTTGATGATTAGTTAAAAACTTCTAGTAAGTGGGACACACAAGTAATAACATGGAGCCTTAGTGGGCTTTTAGCATGAAGCACAATGTTGTATCTAGAAGAGGTCCTCCCCTTTGACTCGTAGGGCTAGGAAAGGATAAAGAGAGACACTAGCTAGCCATCTAACTAGGTCACCTGATCTGTAAGATTTATACAGCTAATGCACCCTTGACTAATATATAAACAAGAGACCATACTCTACTTAATTGGTAGAATCACTCCATTTTATTGAAACAACAAATGTGCACTGGGACAGTTTAAACTCCTTTTGGAAACCTCTGCATATGTTATAACTGGCTGCAGTTAGCATAGTGGGATCAAGATGACAAATTGCTAAAAGACTGTATAGTATAATAGAAGTCCTCACAAGTTCTCACCATAGAACAAATAACGTAGCATTTTAAACTACTTTACAGGCAATTAAATATTATATATATATATATATATATATATATTTAAGGTTTATTGAGATTTCCAAAATTGGAAAATAGAAACTTTGTAACTGAATGTGAATGTTGTGGTGGAACATTTGGTCTGGGTTGTATGTGATAGTTAACATACTGGTATATTCACATAGAACTCAAAACTGCCCTTCTATTTAAACTATCTGCACTCATTCCTGGAATGAGCTAAGATGGCAATTTCTATCACTAGCTAGGCTAATGGCTATTACCTCTTCCATAACTGGAAAACAAACTGACCTCTTTCTATTTTTTCCCTCTCGGAACAATCCTTTAGACGTATAATCACACAACTGAAAACAATAGGTCACTAGTGACATCTTCTGGCTGTAGTTAGCAGCTGCAACTAAAAAAAATGCAGAGTAAAACAGATTACAGGTTCACAACTGCAGACATCTTCCAGAATAATAACCTGTAAATCCCTACAATAGCTTTATTCTTTCTGCAGAATATATAAACAGTGGCCAGCAAGTCATCAGTTAGGCATTTTTCCACAGTGACTCAGGACAAAAGAATTTTGAACAGTAGTTCAAATGGCAGTAAAAATACAAGACAATTGGGGGAGGGGCCAAATCTCATGGTTTCCACTATGCTAACATCCTAACCTAGTTTCCTGTGGCAGGCAGAAAGTAATAATAAGAAAATCTCTGAAAGGATTGGAGCTCACCCTCTAGTAAAATACTTTGGTTCCTGTCTTGAACCCCTCCCCCCATGTGCTCCCTCTAGTGTCATTTATTTATAATACTTTTACCTCCCAATTTGAGCTGACCAAACTATGAGCCTATAATGGCAGTCATATAGAGCTAGGCCCCAGCTGGTTCTAAAGTAAGTGCTCCTCTTTCCTCCAACACTTGATATGAGGAATGAAGCACCCTGAAACATCATAACTGTAGGGAAGTGCACATAGTATTTACCTACAATTAGAGACCAGACCACTATGTCTCAGTGGAAATACATTTACTGGTTGACTCTTTAAATAGAAGTCTCTTAAATATCGCTTGCATTCTTCCTAATTAATTTTACACACTTTAAGATACCATGGGGGAAAAAAATCCTGTAGAAATTAAATTTGGCAAAACTTAACTCTCCAAAATATTTTTGCAAGATGACAGCACTGGCTATCATATTAACTGAATAAAAGTTTACCTGTCAAAAATGCTCCTCAAACTGTCGTCATTATCTTTATTTATTTCAACGCCACTGTTTCTATTGATGGCTTTGATGTACAGGAATAAATCAAATTGCAAATAATTAGTTATTTTTAAAAACTCAAATCTTAATTTGTAATGAAACCTGATATAATCAGGTAGAAACTGATTTTCCGATGTATTAATTATTATTGGGAACGAAGATAAACATAGGTTACATCAATTGAATTAGTATTCTTGAATGTGTCTTCTTTCGGTAGGAAAAAAAAATGAAAATGATTAAAGTTCTTCTCATTAATGTATCACAATATTTTATGGTCCAACAGCTAAGGTCATGTCAGGCTCATTTAAATCTACTTATTGCTAACCCTGTCCTTAAAAAAAAAAGTTGTTAAATGTCAATCAGGGTTCACTAAAATATCTTCTAATTAACAAAGATGCTAATATTGTACAATATTGTCCAATGAATATTTTTTATTCCAGCTAAAAGAGGTTGAGATGTTCTAATTTTATCCCACTGCAATAAAAGTGCTCTCTAAAACCTGTTTCTGCAAAGACATATAGTGAGAAGAACAAATCACTTTATAATTAGGATACAAACCTCTGCATTAGAGTCTCAAGTGTAGCAGGCGGGATTATAAGTTTGACGGGCCAAGGAACAATGTCAGAGCAAAAATCACACACATGTTAATACATTACATTTCTGCTTTATATACCTGTAATGTAATTTTCCTGCTTTGCTGTATATAAACATACGTGTAATTTTTTATTAGTTTAAAAAAGTATTGTTTAGCGATGCTAGCAACTCTTAGATGATTCTGCAAGGCAATATATGCATTGATTCAACATCGCTTCTCCCAGGCCACTGTTTGGCAGTAAGGACACTTGCATATGGCGCTGACATCATAATCAACTCACATGATTTTAAAGGACCAGTAGATCCAAAAAATAAATTCATGTTTGAATTGCCATAGCAAATATTTAAATACAACATAAAGCATTGTTTATCTGGTGCTTTAGGTAATATATATTCCAGAAGTTTGCCAAAAAGTCACATTTTTAAAGCTAAATAGGGATGAAAATAGGCTAAAGAGCCTATTATTTTGGTGAAGAAGAGAATGATGTCTGGCACTATTCAACACGTAGTCAGACACACAGTTGACTACAACAACATGTAGGGATGCAAATTAAACCTACCAAAGGGAAGTGATGTCATATTTCCCTGATTCTGTTGAAAGGAAACAATGTCAATAACTTTTTATATTAATATCAAAATATTAATTAGTGGGTCTGATTATAAGGAAGGACAATGTCAAAGTTATTTGAAAAGCTTTGTAACTCTGCGACAATCACTAGTATTCTTTCTTATAGGTATGATCTGAAGTTTACAAATTAACAGTAACCTTTTGTTATACAATAACGGTCTCACAGTCTTAAATAGGGTTCCAAAAACTGGCATACCCACCCAAGGTACTGTTACTGCCTCCGGCTTTGTACTTGACATTTTGCTATGAGCAAGGCATGGGCTAGCCTTTTCAGAAAACCTCTAATACTTATACTGAGACTTAGGGCTGCCAATTCCAATTTAATTTTGTATCCATTGAAAAAAATCAGACTTAAGTCTGTTTTATTCTGAAACAATCGATATATGATCAAAAACTAGATGGCACGGGAAAAATATATAAAACAATGTAAATAGTCCAAACAATGAATATTTTTGTGCAGCTTTTTCTTCAAAAAGTTGTTCCAGACTTCAATCGATATCAATAAAATGAAAGATGTTCTAGAAAAACCGCAAACTTATCCTGTTATATCTGTGAGGAGGGAACACTGACTTCAGCTGAGCTGCTTATCCCATTGATTGT